>VZQC01013896.1:1180110-1208446 GCA_009823505.1 Rhizomys pruinosus
AAAAAAAAAAAAAAAAAAAAAAAAAAAAAAAAAAGGAAAATATACTATGAAGAAACGACACTTGGAAATTTTGGGCTATTGTGCTATTCAGGTGTGAAACACTCATGTAATTAAGCCTCTAAAAAGGTGTGACGTGTCTTACAGAGATGGGACTCTGGGTGGGCCCAGTGGATGGACCTACACTGAAGGAGTTTCAGGGATACAAATCAGATTCTATAGGCTATATTATAAATATAATATATATAAATATAAAAATATAAAAATATAATTATATATTTAATATATAAGTTAAATTGGGCAGGGGCAGTGAGGGGAGGTGCAAATAAGGGAGGGGATCTAAATACCATCCAATTATATTATATGAAAATAGCAAAAATTAAAAAAATGCTGAAGTGAAAAAGTGATGATGGGCCAGATATGGGCAAATGAGCCTATAACCCCAGTACTGTGTGGGGCAGAGACAGGAAGATCTCTGGTGTTTGCTGGCTACCAGCCTGGCTCTAGGTTCAGTAAGAGACTGTTTCAAGGGCATAAGGCAGAGTGTGATAGAGCAGGATGCCTTCTCTGACTTCCCTGCACATAAGAGCACATGCATCTCCACGCATGTACATATGCCATACCAATCTACACACATGCATACTACATACACTTTTTTTTTCGAGACAGGGTCTCTCTATAGTCCCAGCTGCCCTGGAACTCACTCTGTAGACCAGGCTGGCCTTGAACTTACAGAGATCTGCCTGCCTCTGCCTCCGGAGTGCTAGGATTAAAGGCATGCACCATAACGCCCTGCTTAAAGACAGTTCTTGGCTGCCATGTAGGTGCTGGGAATCGAACCCAGGTCCTCTGCAAGAGCAGTTGGCATTCCTAACTGCTGAGCCATCTCTCCAGCCCCTTCATACACTTTTTTAAAGGCATGGTGTACAGGCCTATAATCTCAATACTTGGAAGACAGGCAGAAGGATCTCAAATTTGAGGCTAGCCTGTTGTCCTGGTTTGATTTCTATTACTGTTATGAAAACATTGGCCAAAACCAACTTGGGAAGGAAATGGTTTATTTTACTTACATCCTCTAGGTCACATAGTGCAGACTACAGAGGAATGCTGCTTACTGGCTTGCTCACTACTCAGTTAGCTAGCTGGGCCCTCCCATATCACTGAACAATCAAGAATATGCCCCACAGACATGGCCACAGCTCAGTCCAATGGAGATAATTCCTCAGTTGAGGTTCCCTATAACCAGGTACACCAAGTTGACATCTGAAGCTATCCAGTATCCAGCACACCTGTGGCACATAGCAAGTTAAAGGCTAGGTTCAACTACAAAGGGAGACCCTATGTGAAACAAAACAAGGTGTAGCTGTTTAATTCCAGCAACTCAGGAGGCTGAGGCAGGTGGATCTCTGTGAGATTAAGGCCAACTAGGGCTACATAATAAGGCTTTACCTCAAAATAATAGAAATTTTATTGATTTGTATATTTTCTGCATATCAGGCATTAAAAGAAGAGGTTAATATATGAATAAAAGAGTATGTAGGGGACAAATAGCTTTTGTTGGTGTGTTAGGAATGGGGACGGAGCTGTGAGACAGAAACATCTTTCAGACAGTGTCACAAGTAAAGACTCTTCACTCTCTTCCAAGGGCTCCAAGGCCGTGCTTGAGTAAACTCCCATGGGGCTCCCACAGCCTTGCTAGTGATGCTGGGAACTCTTCCCTGCTGTTTTTGCAGCTGTTTTCATATTTTTCAGTTGAGTTTTATTTATGTATGTGTGTGTGTATGTATACATGAGTCCAGGAGTTCACAGAGACCAGAGGTGTCTGATCCCCTGGAGTTGGAGTTAAAGATGGTTTTGAGCCTCCTGACTTGGGTGTAGTATGCACTCTTTTTTTAATTTTTATTTTTTTAATATTTATTTTATTTATTTATTTATTTATTTATTTATTTATTTATTTATTTATTTATTATGTGTATGAATGTACTGTCTGCCTGCATGTAGGTCTGTGCACCCGTGTCGTGCAATGCCGCAGAGGTCAGAAGAGGGTGTTGGATTCCCCTGGAACTGGAGTTCTCCTGGAATTGGAGTTAGAGATGGTTCTCGCAACCATGTGTGGCTGGGGATCGAACCCGGGTCCTCTGCAAGAGTAGTCGGTGCTCTTAACCACCAGGCCTTCTCTCCAGCCCCAAGCAGTATGCACTCTTAACCACTGAGCCATCTCTCCAGGCCTTATTTTTTTTAATTATTGAACCACCTGCCTCTGCCTCCCGAGTGCTAGGATTAAAGGCATGTGCCACCGTTAGCACTTAAATATTTACATTTTATAAATTTCTCCAGATGCTATTAGAAAGCTTATATATCCCTTCACTAAATAGGGAGCTGCAGCTGATGGTGATGAACTGAAACTGAAAAAATTAAAAACACTGTACTGGCTTTAAAACTTTTTTAAAAACTGCATTATTTATTTTGCATGTCCCTTATTTTGAATGGAACTTTCTGGTGATGACAACAAAGGCTGCTCATCTGGACTACCCAAAAGAACATATATTTGGAGAAGGCAAATCATGATTGTCCTCATTTAAAAAATTTTTTTATTTATTTTTTATGTGTATGAGTGTACTGTCTGCATGTAGGTTGGTGCACCCATGTCATGCAATGCCGCGGAGGTCAGACGAGGGTGTCAGATTCCTCTGGAACTGGAGTTAAAGATGGTTCTCAGCTGCCATGTGGGTGCTGGGAATCCAACCTGGGTCCTCTGCAAGAGCAGTTGGTGCTCTTAACCACTAGGCCATCTGTCCAGCCTGATTGTCTTTTTCATTTAAAATGAATATGGTATGCAAATACATCATGTATTTGCTTTAAGTGGCTTAACTCAATTAAAAAAAATAAGGAGCTAGAGAGATGGCTCAGAGGTTAAGAGCACTTGCTGCTCTTACAGAGGACCCAGGTTTGGTTCCATACCCCTTTAGCAGTTTACAGCCATCTGTAATGCTGACACCCTCTTCTGGCCTCTTCGAGTACCAGGGACAAGGCACACATGTGGTATACATACACAGATGTAGGCAAAACACTCATGCACATAAAAAAATAAATCTTTAATAATTAAAGTGTAAATATTCTGAAGTGGGAACATAACTGATGTGCTTGAGAATAACAAGAGATCCATCATGGTTGGCACAAATGTGGGAAGGGGTTTGGGTAACAGAATGTATGGTGCTCTTATTGAGACGAGAAGCCATTATAAGGTTTTTTTTTAATTTTATTTATTTCTGTATGTGTATGAATGTACTGTCTGCATGCAAGTTTGTGCACCCGTGTCGTGCAATGCCGTGGAGGTCAGAAGAGGGTGTCGGATTCCCCTGGAACTGGAGTTCTCCTGGAATTGGAGTTTCAGACGGTTCTCGGCCACCATGTGGCTGCTGGGGATCGAACCTGGGTCCTCTGTAGGAGCGGTCGGTGCTCTTAACTGCTAGGCCATCTCTCCAGCCCCATTATAAGGTTTTAAGCAAGGATATGCACACATATTTTATCATTTTAATTTAATATTTTAAGTTTTTTTTTTTGTTATCTTGCTAAGTAGACGTGGTTGGTCTCATCCTTATGGCAGGCTGCCTCTGCCCCGAGTGTGGTGATTACAGGCATGTGCACCATGCCCAGCTAGGAACTCACATTTATAAGTGGGTTCATCCCAACACTTGTATGAAGCAGAATTGCTGGGAGTTCAAGACCAGCCTGTAGTACATAGTGAATTCCAGGGCAGCCTAGGCTATAATGTGAGACCTTGTCTCAAAACACCAAAAGAAAACAAAAACAACCCCCCCCAAGAAAACATTTTTCATAATGTTTTTAAAATTGTTTCTTCATACATTTTATTTTGTATTCATCTCCCCTCCAAATTCTCATGTATGTCTCTGCCTATCCCTCTCCCAATTCATGTATGTTATATATAACCTAATTAGTGTTTTCTGCATGCATGCGATATAGGGCTGTCTACTATTGCATGGAGAACCTGCCAGGGGCCTCACACCTGAAGAATGCTGACTCTCTCTCCCTCAGCAGCTGTAAACAGCCCGTAGCTTCTGGATTGAGAGTTGGACCTTGTGAGCCCCCCACCATCCATGCTGGAATATTGACTAGATTGATCTTGTGCAAGTCTTGCACTGGTAATCACAGCTGCTGAGAGTCCGTGACTTCCACTGCTGTCATTCCAGAAGAGATTGTGTCCCCTCTTTGATATTCTCTGAGCCTTGTGGGAAGGCAGTTTGATATTGATCCATTCCATTCACTGAGCTGGGGGTGGGTATATCTATGGGGAAAGCAAGTCAGAGGCGTGCCTGCTTAGGGGAAGAAGATCATGAATTTGTTTCAGATACTCTGAGTTTGATACTTCTCAGCATCTAAGTGGAGAGATCAAATAACTCCACGAGTTTGGAGGTTACTGAGAGGTCCAGGCTCCAGATACAAATGTAAAAGTTGTCCTCGGTATTTAATGCCATGAGACCATGAGATAGATGTGACTGGAGAAGAGTGTGAATGGAGGGGACAGCTGAAACTGTTCTTTTTTTTTTTTTTTTTTTTTTTTTTTTTTGGTCTTTCTCAAGACAGTGTCTCCCTGTAGCCCCAGCTGTCCTGGAAACCGGCTCTGTAAACCCAGGCTAGCCTTGGACTCACCAAAGATCCGCCTGCCATCTGCCTCCCAAGTGCAGGGATTAAAGGCACGCCACACCGCCGGCGAGACTGTTCTGTTAGGTGGTCGTACATGAAAGATCAAGAACCATAAAGGAGACTAAGGGGTGGCCCCTGAAGCAGGAAAAAAAGTCAGAGAAGGGAGAAACACTNTGGGGAAAAGCAAGCAGCAGGAGTGCTCTTCTTAGGGGAAGACAGGCTCATGAATTTGTTTCAGATACTCTGAGTTTGATACTTCTCAGCATCTAAGTGGAGAGATCAAATAACTCCACGAGTTTGGAGGTTACTGAGAGGTCCAGGCTCCAGATACAAATGTAAAAGTTGTCCTCGGTATTTAATGCCATGAGACCATGAGATAGATGTGACTGGAGAAGAGTGTGAATGGGGAGGGGACAGCTGAAACTGTTCCTTTTTTTTTTTTTTTTTTTCTGGTTTTTCTTTTTTTTTTGGTCTTTTCAAGACAGGGTCTCCCTGTAGCCCCAGCTGTCCTGGAACTCGCTCTGTAGACCAGGCTAGCCTTGGACTCACAAAGATCCGCCTGCCTCTGCCTCCCAAGTGCTAGGATTAAAGGCATGCGCCACCACGCCCGGCGAGACTGTTCTTTTAGGTGGTCTGTAGCATGAAGAGATCAAGAACCATAAAGGAGACTGAACAGGGGTGGCCCCTGAAGCAGGAAAAAAGTCAGAGAAGGGAGAAACACTTCCTAGAAGCCAGAGAGGAAGCATGTTCCAGGAGGACGTGAGCAGCTGGGTGCTGCTGGTAGGTCAGGGAAGTTGAGGTCTGGGAAATGTCCATTAAATTTAGAACATGAAGGGAGTAGGGATTTGGCTCAGTCATATGCTTGCTTAGCCTGTGTGAGGCCCGGGGTTTGATCCTTCTTCCAAGAACAACAAACCAGGAAAATCATTTACCTGAGAAATGAAACTACCTGAGAGACAGTTTTGTGAAGGGGTAGCAAGAAAGCCTGGCTGAAGAGAAAGCAAAAGGTAACACACACTTTCTTCTAAATCAAAGGAATGGAGTGACAGCTCGAGTGAGCCCATCCTGACCTGGTCTGGTCCTTCACATGCAGAGGGAATGTTTTTTTCTCTCTATCTTATGTATGGCACATTTATAATAAAATAGTTGCTGAAGATCTACTGTATTGACATAATTCTAAGTTCATCCTCCAAAAGTGATATATTTGAGGCTGGTATAAGGGTCTGCACCACCAAGCCTGACAACCTGAGCAAATTCAGTTCCTGGAACCCACATGGTGGGAGAGAACTGACTCTTGAAAGTTGTCCTCTGACCTCTACATGTGTGCTGTGGCACACACCAGTACACATGCACACATGCACAAATGTTAAAACAACCCCCAAATGATTTATTTGTGCCCAGTGGAAAGCCATTGTATAACTACCCGAAGCCCACCTTTGGCATGGGGTTGGAGGGTTGGCCAGTTGAGACTTAACTATCCTTTGACTCAGGGCCCAATAATTTCATTTTGTACCCTCACTGGTAGCTAAAGTGTCTCATATAATAAGCATGGTTTAAAAACGTGTGTCCTACATAGAATTTGCTTCATTGATAATTGGTTTAGGTATAGTTGAAGTTCGTGTTTCTTTTTTTTTTTGTCTTTTTGAGACAGGGTCTCCCTGTAGCCCCAGCTGTCCTGGAACTCACTCTGTAGACCAGGCTGGCCTTGAACTCACAAAGATCCTCTTGCCTCTGCCTCCCAAGTGCTAGGATTAAAGGCGTGCACCACCACGCCCGGCTGAAGTTCGTGTTTCTTATTTTTAAAATATTTTTATTTTTTTTTTGTGTGTTTTGTCTACACATATGAGTGTGTGTGTACCACCTGTGTACCACAGCCATGGAAGAAACAAGGCATTAGATTCCCTGGAATTGGAGCTACAGACAGTTGTGAGTTGCTGTGTGGGTGCTGGGAACTGAACTTGGGTCCCCTGCAAGAATTTCAACTGCTACACCATCTCTTGCCCCTTTATTATTAAATCAAAAATAGTTTGATACTGGGCATGGTGCCACACACCTTTAATTCCAACAGGAGGCAGAGACAGGCAGATCTCTATGAATTCGAGCCCCCCCTGATTTACATAGAGAATTTCAGGCAAGCCAGGGGTATGTAACAAGTACCTGTTGAAAAAAAGAAAAAAGGGAGAAAAACATTTGATGATTCTAAGTTCAAGTTGAGTGTGGTAGCCTCGGTAATGAAACAAGACCTTATCTCAGAAAAAAAAGTGCTAGCCATGTAGTTCAGTTGATTGAGTGCTTACCTAGCACTCATTAAACTGCATAAAATGGCGTGGTAGCACATGTTTCTAACCCTAGAGGCAGGAAGATTAAGATTTCAAGGCTGTTAACATAGTGAGTTTGAGGCCATGTAGGAGTACATGAGGTCCAGTCTTCTAAAAATTTTTTTTCCAAGTCTCATTTATGTTCATTTTCTTTAAGACAGGGTGTTACTATACAGCCTTGGCTAAACTGGAACTTGGTGTGTAGACCAGACTGGCCTCAAACTTAAAGATTTGCCTGCCTTTGTCTCCTAAGTGCTGGGATTATATGTATCCACCAGTATTGTCTGGCTTCAGTTTTATTAGAAGAAAAAAATCAAGCTTTTTTTTCCCCCAATGTTCTAATCTTGAATAGTTTTTCCCCCCTTGAGTTTTGTTTGTTTCTTTGAGTCTATCTCGTGTAGCTCAGGCTGGCCTTGACCTCCTCATTGTCTTGTGTGTGCCTCCCACACTGGGATTATGGGCATGTGCCATCACACCTGGCTTTTTCAATAACATTTATTTATTTATTTATTTTTTTATTTATTTATTTATTTGGTCTTTTTGAGACAGGGTCTCCCTTTAGTCTCAGCTGGCCTGGAGCTCGATATGTAGACCAGGCTGGCCTTGAACTCACAGAGATCCACCTGCCTCTGCCTCCTGAGTGCTTGGATTAAAGGCGTGCGCCACCACACTTGGTATAAGAGGGTTCTTAGCCGCCATGTGGGTGCTGGGACTCAAACTCGGGTCCTCTGCAAGAGCAGTCGGCGCTCTTAACCACTAGGCCATCTCTCCAGCCCCCACTTTTGAAATATTTTAAAATGAATTTGTAGCCAGTTATAACAACTTAAGCTCAACTTTTGGCACCTAAACCAGTGTTTTCTAGTGACAGAGAATGAGAAGTGTCTTTTGAATTACAAGCACATCTCTAAGCAAAGGCACTTCATCTTAGAGGGTTCCTACAAGTGTTATCTTGCATATCCTTTGAGAATATTAAGTCCCATTAGCAATTATGTTTCTATACAAGATGATACATACAGTTGTTAAAAGATGAAAGATGAATGTGCTAGTCTGTTTGGTCTGCAATAGCAAATTCCATATATTGGGTGGTTTAAACAACACTTTTCACAGTTCTGGAAGTTAGAAAATCCAAGATCACAGTGCTGACAGATTTGGAGTTTGTTGACAGCATGTTTCCTGGTTTATAGACAAATCTCTTCTGTGCCCTTAAATGGCAGAAGGGACTCCAGAGTTCCCTGGGCTGCTTTTGTTAGGGCACTAGCCCCACTGTTCTACCTTCATGACCTCTGAAATATATATATCCATTGAGGTGGAGAGTGATTGAAGAAGATATCTGCCGTTGACCTCTGGCCTCCACATGCATACACACACACACACACACACACACACACACATGCATGTCCATCTGCACATAGCTGCACTTACAAACACCTACACATGCATACACCACAGAGAGAGAGAGAAAGAGAGAGAGAGAGAGAGAGAGAGAGAGAGAGAGAGAGAGAGAGAAATATCCAATGGCTTTGCTTGAAGTCCAGTATTCAGTGACTTTGCAGACATGAGCTTCATAAAACTGTTCATGTAAAGCAGAATGAGAATAGTAAACAAGTGAGAAATCCTCTTTGTAACCATTCTTTTTCCTGAGTTTCCCCATGCCTTTTGGATATGAATAATTGAAAATCTAGTTACATACTTGAGGTACAAGAAAATTTTGATTAAATGGCTCAGGTATATCTTACTGTCACACATAATCTAACTTCTAATTTACCATAGTTTTGACATTCCTTTCACTAGGTTGCCAAATTAAAATAACATTTGGGGATCCTTTGTTTTGAGACAGGGTCTCATGTAGCCCTGGCTGGCCTTGAACTCCTAACTCCCATTCTATCTCCACTTCAAAAGTACTGGGATTATAGGTATTCAGGCATGTCAGCTCTGAAATGGTTTGCTTTCCCCCCTACACTTCTGGTTATTAATTTTTCTATCTAGCTGGGCATTGTGGTGCATGCCTTTAATCCCAGCACTCAGGAGGCAGAGGCAGGTTAGTTCAAGATCAGCCTGGTCTATATAACCAGTTCTAGGCCAGCTGGAGCTACAGGGAGACCATGTCCCAAAAAGACCAAAAAATTAATTTTTCTGTCAAAATAAATGGGATTATTTTATTTTTATTTAGTGGGGTGGGGGGCAGTGAGCTCCCAGGATCTGCCTGACTCCTACATCCCCAGATGCCATGCATGGTTTTTTGTGGATGCTGAAGATCCAAACACAGATCCTCATGCTTGGGCGGCAAGCACTTCATGCATTCAGCCACCCCTCCAGCCCTGACTACTATTTTCAAAACATCATTTTTTCCCATTGATATATCTGATTGTTGGTGGACTAGGAATCATTCCTGAAAAGCATCTGTATCCTGACTTTATAGTAAGCTTTGTCTCGAAGGTATGCTTCTCTGGACATCACAATTTTCCCGCCCTTATGTTATGTTAGCCCAGGCTGTTTATAAGCTACCTATGAAACTTGCTATGTTAGCTCAGGCAGGCCTGGAACTCTAGATCTTCTTTCCTCAGCCTTTCAAGGGTTGGAATTACCAGTGTGTAACATCATTGTCTTTTTCTCCCTGGACCAGTTTATTTGGTAGAGAACTTGCAGGGTTTCCCACCTTGAGGACGTGTTGAGTTTGTCCTCATGGTATGGTTCAGATCAGTATTTTTCTATACCGAAATGTAATCAAGATCCTACTTCAGAGATCTAAAATAAAGCTGTTTTTTGTTGACTATATTTCCATATTTATGATAGAGAAAATGCAGCTATACGAACACATATCCATTCTTTATATAGCTGGCTCTACAATCAGGGAATGTTCCATGTAAATCTCAAATCAAGTTTTCAGAAAAACATAGTTTAAGTATAGAAGTCAAATGCATGTCTGTGAAATCCGTGCATAGATGTGTGGCCAGAATGGAAGTTCATGACTTGCACATCTGAATCTGACTATTGTAACAGACCGAGAAGTTGTATACACTGACAGTGTAGTTTCGTTTTGTTTTGTTGAGATAGTCTTACTATGTTAGCCACAACTTATGTGTTGAAGCGATCCTCTAATGGCAGCCTCTCCAGAAGTTGGGATAACAGGTATGGAGCACAACACCGGCTCAGTCACCTTTCTTGCTATTAGAAATTTAGCAAATAAACATCTTCTTGTATAGGAAATAAAGCAAAAGTATGAACCAGCGACTGTCTGCCCTCCCCACATAATCGGTCTATGTGTTGCTCCCATTCTCCTGCCTCTGATGCTGTAGATGATGTAGATGCTGTAGATGATAATGGTTAACGATGTTAATGATGTGAAGGTTATGATTTACTGGTTTTTAACTTTAAAACATTTCTCATTTTGGGCTAGGGAGATAGCTCAATGGGAGATAGTAAAAGTGCTTGCCTGGCAAACTGAGGATATGAGTTCAAATACCTAGAAGCCACATAAAAGCTGGGTGTAGCATGGCTGTGGAATCTCAGTGCTCCTGTGGGGAGATGGGAGGCAGACACAGGACTCCCCAGAAGCCTGGGCACCGGCTAGCCTGGCTTATGCAGGGGAGAAACAACAAAGCTCCGTGGAAGATGAAGACTGACACCCAACATTGTCCTCTGACCTCCACATGTACATTGTATCATCTGTGCATGCATGTGCATGCACACACATTTCTTTCACATACATGCAAAACACTTTGGTTTAGAAATAACATAATATGCTAATGTCACAAAAAGAATGGGAAGAAAAAGAAATGCCATTTGAATTTGACTACTTTTACTTACAGACTTTCCCCTTCGAATGAGGCTCATTTATTACAGTCCTTAAATAGTATTTCCAAATCATCTTATGGCATGTCATCTTTTAAGATAGTACTAAGATTGCTGTCATAGCTTGAAACATGAGGAAAGCTTTCTGGTATTTTCAACATTTCTTTAAATGCAGACATTTCATTTATAATAGAAAACAATTGTAAAGTACCTTAAGAATATAAAGGATTAGTAGATAGCTCAAATTGAGAAAGCTCCTTAACATTTAACTGAGTGAGAAAGTTTAACAAAAGAAATACATTGTTCACCTGAACTGAATACTAAAGTTTTTGAAAAATGGTTTTATGCAGTCACATTCCAAAGCCAGTGACTTTGGGACTTTGATACGCTGTTCACTTCTTAGTAATTTAATGAATAATTCCTACATGAATCTCTGTACAGGCTTTTAAAAAGACAATAAATTAAAGTCATGTTATCCAAACAAACCATCTCTCAAACTATTATGCCTTTGTCACCTTGTTATAGTTTTGACAGTTTGAACAGATTTAAACGCGTTGCTAGGCAACTTGCTCCTGAAGCATAACGTATTTCCTTCAACATCCCAGCCCATTCTTTTTTATCATCTTCATACCTAATGGAAGAAAAACAAAACAATATGCAGCTTTTAATGAGTGAGTTCTGTGAGTTTCCATATGTTCAGTATACAAATGCGCATCTTTGAAAAAAGAAATCCCACTGCCTCTTACCCTGGGAAGATGCCTGCCTGGTAGAACAGCAATTGAATTCCTTTCAAATATGCACACTCTGAATGAGCATAGACCTGACCTGTGACCAGAGTATTTATCTAGATGCCTAGGAGTTTGGCTTTCCCTAGGAATCAGAATGTCCAGAGAAAAGGACAGATGAAGATTGCAGGTCTCTGAGTGAGGAACAATGGCTGTTCCTTCTAGAGGAGAGGTAGGAAAAGCAGGGCTATGATCCTTAATTCCCATTTCAGTAGTTTCCTCCTGCTAATGCCTAGCAAGGTACCAGATGCAGTATTCACACCTTAAAAAACATGTTCTCAGGCTGGGCATGGTGGCTCATGCCTTTAATCCCAGCATTCAGGAGGCAGAGGCAGGCAGATCTCTGTGAGTTCAAGGCCAGTCTGGTCTACAGAGTGAGTTCCAGGCCAGCCTAGGCTACAGGGAGACCTTGTCTCAAAAAGAAAAAAAGAAAAAAAAAGTGTTCTCTTGAGGGGTGTGGTGGCTTGTGCCTTTAATCCCAGTACTTGGGAGGCAGAGGCAGGTGGATCTCTGTGAGTTTAAGGCCAGCCTGGTCTACATAGGCCAGCTGGGGCTACAGGGAGACCCTGTCTCAAAAAGACCAAAAAATGTGTTCTCTTTCCCCTTTGTGTGTAAATGCACCCATTTTGTGAAATGCATGTGGAGGTCAGAAGAGGGCGTTGGATTCCCCTGGAACTACAGACAGAAGCCTTTTAAAAAGACTGTCCTGAAGCAAGTCCTGAGAATTTGCTTTTTTTTTTTCCCCTTGTCTTTTTTTTTTTTTTTTAATTATTTATTTATTTAATTTTTGTTTTTGTATGTGTATGATGTACTGTTGATGCAGGTCTGTGCACCCGTGTCGTGCAATGCCGCGGAGGTCAGAAGAGGGTCTCGGATTCCCCTGGAACTGGAGTTCTCCTGGAATTGGAGTTACAGAGGTTCTCAGCTGCCATGTGGGTGCTGGGGATCGAACCCGGGTCCTCTGCAAGAGCATCGGTGCTCTTAACCGCTAGGCTATCTCTCCAGCCCTCCCCTTGTCTTTTTGAGACAGGATCTCCCTGTAGCCCCAGCTGGCCTGGAACTGGAACTTGAGATCCACCTGCCCCTACCTCCCCATTGCTGGGATAAGTACCACCATGCCTGGCTCTGAGAATTTGCATTTCTTTTTTTTTTTTTTTTTTTTTTTTTTTTTGGTCTTTTCGAGACAGGGTCTCCCTGTAGCCCCAGGTGTCCTGGAACTCACTCTGTAGACCAGGCTGGCCTTGAACTCACAAAGATCCGCCTGCCTCTGCCTCCTGAGTGCTAGGATTAAAGGCGTGCGCCACTACCCTGGCGATAATTTGCATTTCTAACAAACCCAGGTTGTTCCTGATGCTGCCTTGAGATCCACTGAAGTAATCGCAAATTTTCAAGCTTGACTGCACAGCGGAGCCACTGGGGAGTGCGGAAAGACCTGCTGCCGGCTTCTGAAAGCTCCGAAAGTGCCCACCACATGGTGCGTGGAGAATCCTCATTAAACACTGTCATCCAAATTAAACTGTTCACAGCCAAGCAGGCAGTGCTGCGTGCTCCCCTCTCTCTTTTCTCCAATCCTGTGGTTCTTAAAGTCTTCTGCACATGTAGAATCCAAAGCCCAGACCAGATCCTAGACCAGTTCAATCACCATCAGTAAGGGTAGAAAAGGATCCGGGATACTAAGTGAAACTCTTCAGTGATTCCAGTGTGCGGACAAGTTTGGGAACTACTACTCCCCTAAGGGTACGATATTAACAATCAGAAGCTCTTTCAGGTTCCCTTAGCAAAGTTAGGGGCACTTTTAGCAGGAAATGTACCTTCCTTTGCCACCTACGACTTCCCCCTGCTGGGGTAGCCTGGTGGCTCACCTAAGTTCAGCTGATAGATGGGCACAATTGCTTACCATGAGTGCTTTTTGTTTTGTTTTGTTTTGTCTTGTTTTGTGTTTAACCTTTTTTGCACATTGGATCATCTGAGGACGTTTTAGAGACACTGCGGGGGGTTGCAGAGCAGTCAAGGTTGGGAATCATTGCTTATTCATCTTTGGCACCTACCTAGCTCTCTTTTCCAAAGCCCCTGACCTTTCCATGATTTCATTCTGTTTTTGTTGAATTCAGTCTTTCCAAATCTCTCCACCTTGCTTATTCTAGCCTCCTTGATCCTTGAAATTTTCTGTTTTTTTTTTTTTTTTCTCTTTTTTCTTTTGAAAGGAAGAGAGACTGCAGTGAACTGTATTTTTATAGCCACTTTTCCCTTGCCCTTACTGCAACATAGGAATTAATTTTTCTTAAACTTTTTTTTTTTTTTGGTCTTTTTGAGACAGGGTCTCCCTGTAGCTCTGGCTGTCCTGGAACTCACTATGTTCTGGGATTAAAGGCGTGCGCCACCAACCCTGGTTTAAAGATGGTTCTTAGCCAACCATGTGGGTGCTGGGAATCGAACCCGGGTCCTCTGCAAGAGCAGTTGGCACTCTTAACCACTGAACCATCTCTCCAACCCCGCCCTTAACTTTTTTTTTTTTTTTTTTTTGGTCTTTTAAAGACAGGGTCTCCCTGTGCCCCAGCTGTCCTGGAACTCACTCTGTAGACCAGGCTGGTCTTGAAACTCACAAAGATCTGCCTGCCTCTGCCCCCGAGTGCAGGATTAAAGGTGTGCGCCACCACGCACTCTGCCACTGAGCTATATGCCCAGCAGGAAATGTCTGGTGCACAAAAGAGTGGTTTGGTGAGGTTAGGAAACCTTTGGCCCTGCAATTTCCCACAGAGAATAAAGAATCTTCGAACATTAGGCTATAGAAAAAAAAAAATAGCCACTATTTTGACTCTCAAGCTAAGGGATCTGCCTTCACTGTCAGGTATACACTTAAATGTGCAAACAAATCAACTAGGAATTTGTTAATAGCCTCTTCCGATCAGGAGGTCTGAACTGGGGCCTGGGATCCTACATCTCCAAGCAGCTCTGGTTTCCACAAGCTGTACTTTGCGCAGCTGGAATCCAGACTTGGAACAGGACATGTGACGGTGTCCAGTGGGGCTGGCCTTTAGGCTGACGTGAGAACATGAGTGTGGTAGTTTCTGGGCGTGTCTGCAACATGGACTGACTCAGGCTTTCCTTAGGTACCTGAGATCTACCTCCTGTAATTTAGATAAGCAAACACAGTACTGGACTGAAGGTAGCAAGAGCCACCAGGCAGTAAGTATCCTGATGGTGACCTAAATCACTAGATGTTCTAAACAGCTTGTGTGTCTCCATAATAAACCTGCTCCTCTGACCTCCTGGCTGCACCATAGTCTCCGCTTAAGATTTACTGTACCTGACACTATAGTAAAATGTGCTCCTTGCCCTTTTAAAAACATTTGTTTGACTAAAATAGTTCAATTGAGTAACCACTGCACACATGGGAGAACTGCAGCTGTCTGGGAGGTAAAACTGATTGCTTTCACTTTTTTTTTTTTTTCTTTTCAGACATTTTTTTTTTCTGTAGCCCAGCTTGTCCTGGAACTCACTCTGTAGACCAGGCTGGCCTTGAACTCACAAAGATCTGCCTGCTTCTGCCTTCCAAGTGCTAGGATTAAAGTCTTGCTGATGGGAATGTAAACTTGTACAGCCACTAATGGAAAGCCATCTTGGAAGACTCAAAATGAGCTTACCCTTCTGACCCAGTCATACCACTCCTGGGTATATACCCCAAAGACTCATCCTACCGCAGAGATACATGCACCAGCCATGTTTATTGCAGCTCTGTTCACAATAGCAAAAAGTGGAACCAACTCAAGTACCCCTCAACGACGAGTGGATAGAGAAAATGTGGTACATCTACACTATGGAGTTCAATGCAGTGGGAAAGAAAGATGACATCATGAACTTTGCAGGTAAATGGATGGCACGAGAAGATATTATGTTTAAGTGAAGTAACACAGTCCCAGAAAAAAAAAGCGACGAATGGTATCCCTCCTCTGTGGATGCTAGCACCAATTACCTAGCTGTAAGTATTTCTTGTGCACGGCCCCTTGAGTTTTTTTGTCCAAGTAGTTGGGAGTGATGTATTGGAAGATTAACAACACAACAAACAACGAAAGGACTGGCGTCAAAGAACTGATGAAATGTGAACAGTGAAACTTCCACAGCTTCGAGAATTTTGAGAAAGATGAGATGTTTGGCAGAATGCATGAGCTCTGGTGGGGTGGGGTGGGGGGACCGGGTCTAGATTTGATTAGAACATAATCTTGTACAAAATAATATATATAATAAAAAAATTTTTAAAAAACTTAAAGGTGTGTGCTACATGCCCAGCTCACTTTTTTTCTTTTTAAAAAAAGACTTTGGTAACAGAATCTTCAAACACTTGAAAGAATGAAGTAGAATTAATGAATTCATAGAAATTCAATAGGTTAATTATTTCTTCAGTGTTGCGTTTTCTTAGGAAATGAATTACTCTGAAGGGAAATAAGCTACTTTTTCTTCTACTGGACGACTGGAACTTTATACTTTCAGATCTGGAATGGGGCAGAAAGGCTCAACAGTCTAACTCATTTTACAGATTTAAAAAACAAACCAAAAAAAAAAAAAAAAAATCAAGCCCAAGAAGCCCTTTCCTGAGTAGTACTAGATCATGCAGTATATTCAAAAGTTCAGTTGGGCTTGAAGTATTCAATTTACACTAAGGTAGCTTGCACAATGGGAAGGTCTGGCTTATTTACTACAAAACTGTCAATTACTTAATACTTGGTTCCAAAAGTTACTGGACTGAGGAGAACTTACTTCCATATGTCATTGACTTCAGTGGGTGCAAACTCTTTGGACTCCAGTTGAATCATAGCAAAACCCCCAATGGCGTACAGCGATCCAGCCAGGCTACCAACTGATGGAGCTTCTTTTTGGGGAAATTCTGTCATTACTTCCCATCTAGGTATTTTATCAAAAACACAGTTAACATGAAATTTCAGAAACATCATTTTGAGGTAAAATTTTTTTTTTTTTTGTCTTTTTTGAGACAGGGTCTCCCTGTAGCCCCAGCTCCTAGAACTCACTATGTAATTAGGCTGGCCTTGAACTCACAAAGATCCGCCTGGCCTCTGCCTCTTAAGTGCTGGGAATTAAAGGCATACACCACCACACCTGGCAATTCTGTCTTTTTTTGATTTATTTTTATGTGTATGAGTGTACTGTCTCCAATGTAGGTGGGTGCACGTCGTGACATGCAATGCCACAGAGATTAGAAGAGCGTTTCGGATTCCCCTGGAACTGGAGTTAAAGATGGTTCTTAGCCACCATGTGGGTACTGGGAAATTGAACTTGTGTCCTCTGCAAGAGCAGTTCGGTCAACTCTTAACCATGGCCATCTCTCCAGCCCCAATTTTGTCATTTTTAAAGGTTGCACACATGCCATGTTTCCAAAGACAGACAAAAAGCTAAGAACAAGTGTTTTTATAGTTTTGTGTCCAGATTTATAGTTTACATCATTATGCATTTTTTTTTTTTAGATATGTANGAAGTGGGGGATGAGGGAGGAAATGGGGAGGGGGGTCTGAATATGATCAAAACACTTTGTAAAAAAATTTCCAAAGAGTCAAAAATATTATTTTTATTTTATATTTTATTTATTTATTATTATTATTATTATTATTATTTTTTTTTTTGGTCTTTTCGAGACAGGGTCTCCCTGTAGCCCCAGGTGTCCTGGAACTCACTCTGTAGACCAGGCTGGCCTTGAACTCACAAAGATCCGCCTGCCTCTGCCTCCTGAGTGCTAGGATTAAAGGCGTGCGCCACTACCCTGGCGATAATTTGCATTTCTAACAAACCCAGGTTGTTCCTGATGCTGCCTTGAGATCCACTGAAGTAATCGCAAATTTTCAAGCTTGACTGCACAGCGGAGCCACTGGGGAGTGCGGAAAGACCTGCTGCCGGCTTCTGAAAGCTCCGAAAGTGCCCACCACATGGTGCGTGGAGAATCCTCATTAAACACTGTCATCCAAATTAAACTGTTCACAGCCAAGCAGGCAGTGCTGCGTGCTCCCCTCTCTCTTTTCTCCAATCCTGTGGTTCTTAAAGTCTTCTGCACATGTAGAATCCAAAGCCCAGACCAGATCCTAGACCAGTTCAATCACCATCAGTAAGGGTAGAAAAGGATCCGGGATACTAAGTGAAACTCTTCAGTGATTCCAGTGTGCGGACAAGTTTGGGAACTACTACTCCCCTAAGGGTACGATATTAACAATCAGAAGCTCTTTCAGGTTCCCTTAGCAAAGTTAGGGGCACTTTTAGCAGGAAATGTACCTTCCTTTGCCACCTACGACTTCCCCCTGCTGGGGTAGCCTGGTGGCTCACCTAAGTTCAGCTGATAGATGGGCACAATTGCTTACCATGAGTGCTTTTTGTTTTGTTTTGTTTTGTCTTGTTTTGTGTTTAACCTTTTTTGCACATTGGATCATCTGAGGACGTTTTAGAGACACTGCGGGGGGTTGCAGAGCAGTCAAGGTTGGGAATCATTGCTTATTCATCTTTGGCACCTACCTAGCTCTCTTTTCCAAAGCCCCTGACCTTTCCATGATTTCATTCTGTTTTTGTTGAATTCAGTCTTTCCAAATCTCTCCACCTTGCTTATTCTAGCCTCCTTGATCCTTGAAATTTTCTGTTTTTTTTTTTTTTTTTCTCTTTTTCTTTTGAAAGGAAGAGAGACTGCAGTGAACTGTATTTTTATAGCCACTTTTCCCTTGCCCTTACTGCAACATAGGAATTAATTTTTCTTAACTTTTTTTTTTTTGGTCTTTTTGAGACAGGGTCTCCCTGTAGCTCTGGCTGTCCTGGAACTCACTATGTTCTGGGATTAAAGGCGTGCGCCACCAACCCCTGGTTTAAAGATGGTTCTTAGCCACCATGTGGGTGCTGGGAATCGAACCCGGGTCCTCTGCAAGAGCAGTTGGCACTCTTAACCACTGAACCATCTCTCCAACCCCGCCCTTAACTTTTTTTTTTTTTTTTTTTTGGTCTTTTCAAGACAGGGTCTCCCTGTTGCCCCAGCTGTCCTGGAACTCACTCTGTAGACCAGGCTGGTCTTGAACTCACAAAGATCTGCCTGCCTCTGCCTCCCGAGTGCAGGATTAAAGGTGTGCGCCACCACGCACTCTGCCACTGAGCTATATGCCCAGCAGGAAATGTCTGGTGCACAAAAGAGTGGTTTGGTGAGGTTAGGAAACCTTTGGCCCTGCAATTTCCCACAGAGAATAAAGAATCTTCGAACATTCAGGCATAGAAAAAAAAAATAGCCACTTTTGACTCTCAAGCTTAGGGATCTGCCTTCACTGATCAGGTATACACTTAAATGTGCAAACAAATCAACTAGGAATTTGTTAATAGCCTCTTCCGATCAGGAGGTCTGAACTGGGGCCTGGGATCCTACATCTCCAAGCAGCTCTGGTTTCCACAAGCTGTACTTTGCGCAGCTGGAATCCAGACTTGGAACAGGACATGTGACGGTGTCCAGTGGGGCTGGCCTTTAGGCTGACGTGAGAACATGAGTGTGGTAGTTTCTGGGCGTGTCTGCAACATGGACTGACTCAGGCTTTCCTTAGGTACCTGAGATCTACCTCCTGTAATTTAGATAAGCAAACACAGTACTGGACTGAAGGTAGCAAGAGCCACCAGGCAGTAAGTATCCTGATGGTGACCTAAATCACTAGATGTTCTAAACAGCTTGTGTGTCTCCATAATAAACCTGCTCCTCTGACCTCCTGGCTGCACCATAGTCTCCGCTTAAGATTTACTGTACCTGACACTATAGTAAAATGTGCTCCTTGCCCTTTTAAAAACATTTGTTTGACTAAAATAGTTCAATTGAGTAACCACTGCACACATGGGAGAACTGCAGCTGTCTGGGAGGTAAAACTGATAGCTGCTTTCACTTTTTTTTTTTTCTTTTCAAGACAAGGTCTCCCTGTAGCCCCAGCTGTCCTGGAACTCACTCTGTAGACCAGGCTGGCCTTGAACTCACAAAGATCTGCCTGCTTCTGCCTTCCAAGTGCTAGGATTAAAGTCTTGCTGATGGGAATGTAAACTTGTACAGCCACTATGGAAAGCCACTATGGAAGACTCAAAATGAGCTTACCTTCTGACCCAGTCATACCACTCCTGGGTATATACCCCCAAAGACTCATCCTACCGCAGAGATACATGCACAGCCATGTTTATTGCAGCTCTGTTCACAATAGCAAAAAGCTGGAACCAACTCAAGTACCCCTCAACTGACGAGTGGATAGAGAAAATGTGGTACATCTACACTATGGAGTTCAATGCAGTGGGAAAGAAAGATGACATCATGAACTTTGCAGGTAAATGGATGGCACGAGAAGATATTATGTTAAGTGAAGTAACACAGTCCCAGAAAAACAAACGACGAATGGTATCCCTCCTCTGTGGATGCTAGCACCAATTACCTAGCTGTAAGTATTTCTTGTGCACGGCCCCTTGAGTTTTTGTCCAAGTAGTTGGGAGTGATGCTTATTGGAAAGAATAACAACAACAACAGAAAGGACTGCGTCAAAGAACTGACTGAAATGGTGAACAGTCAACTTCCACATCGAGAATTTTGAGAAAGACTGAGATGTTTGGCAGAATGCATGAGCTCTGGTGGGGTGGGGTGGGGGGACACGGGTCTAGATTTGATTAGTAACATAATCTTGTACAAAATATATATATAATAAAAAAATTTTTAAAAACTATAAAGGTGTGTGCTACCATGCCCAGCTCACTTTTTTCTTTTTAAAAAGACTTTGGTAACAGAATCTTCAAACACTTGAAAGAATGAAGTAGAATTAATGAATTCATAGAAATTCAATAGGTTAATTATTTCTTCAGTGTTGCGTTTTCTTAGGAAATGAATTACTCTGAAGGGAAATAAGCTACTTTTTCTTCTACTGGACGACTGGAACTTTATACTTTCAGATCTGGAATGGGGCAGAAAGGCTCAACAGTCTAACTCATTTTACAGATTTAAAAAACAAACCAAAAAAAAAAAAAAAATCAAGCCCAAGAAGCCCTTTCCTTGAGTAGTACTAGATCATGCAGTATATTCAAAAGTTCAGTTGGGCTTGAAGTATTCAATTTACACTAAGGTAGCTTGCACAATGGGAAGGTCTGGCTTATTTACTACAAAACTGTCAATTACTTAATACTTGGTTCCAAAAGTTACTGGACTGAGGAGAACTTACTTCCATATGTCATTGACTTCAGTGGGTGCAAACTCTTTGGACTCCAGTTGAATCATAGCAAAACCCCCAATGGCGTACAGCGATCCAGCCAGGCTGACCAAACTGATGGAGCTTCTTTCTTGGGGAAATTCTGTCATTACTTCCCATCTAGGTATTTTATCAAAAACACAGTTAACATGAAATTTTCAGAAATACATTTTGAGGTAATTTTTTTTTTTTTTGGTCTTTTTGAGACAGGGTCTCCCTGTAGCCCCAGCTGTCCTAGAACTCACTATGTAGATTAGGCTGGCCTTGAACTCACAAAGATCCGCCTGCCTCTGCCTCTTAAGTGCTGGGATTAAAGGCATACACCACCACACCTGGCAATTCTGTCTTTTTTTGATTTATTTTTTATGTGTATGAGTGTACTGTCTCCATGTAGGTGGGTGCACTCGTGACATGCAATGCCACAGAGATTAGAAGAGCGTTTCGGATTCCCCTGGAACTGGAGTTAAAGATGGTTCTTAGCCACCATGTGGGTACTGGGAATTGAACTTGTGTCCTCTGCAAGAGCAGTCGGCACTCTTAACCACTGAGCCATCTCTCCAGCCCCAATTTTGTCATTTTTAAAGGTTGCACACATGCCATGTTTCCAAAGACAGACAAAAAGCTAAGAACAAGTGTTTTTATAGTTTTGTGTCCAGATTTATAGTTTACATCATTATGCATTTTTTTTTTTAGATATAGTATCACTATGTAGCTCTACCTGGGCTGGAACTCACTATATATACCAAGCTAACCTTGAACTCAGAGATCCTCTGCCTCCTGAAAGGCATGTACTATGCCCAGCTATACCAGAATATTTACCCATATAATACAGAACATCATTTTTAATGATCATTCAAATTTTCATAACAATTCTTTGCTATATTCAGATATCAAAATTTAAAATAAATAAGATATAGAGTTTTTCAAAAAGTAATAATACTGCTCTAATTTTACCTTCATTGCTAAGCTAGGAAACATGTATTCAATCCAGACGGGTAGGCCCAAATTTTAGAAAGATTAATTTTATATAAAGAATATTGGTTAAGGGGCTGGAGAGATGGCCTAGCAGTTAAGAGTGCCGACTGCTCTTGTAGAGGACCTGGGTTTGATCCCCAGCACCCACATGGTGGCTGAGAACCATCTTTAACTCCAGTTCCAGGGGAATCTGACACCCTCTTCTGACCTTGCATGACACAGGTGCACAAACCTATATGTAGACGTATATTCATACACACACACACACACAAAATAAGGGGCTAGAGAGATGGCTCAGTGGTTAAGAGCACCGACTACTCTTGCAGAGGACCTGGGTTCAATTCCCAGCACCACATGGCGACTAAGAACCATCTTTAAGCTGGCGCATACCTTTAATCCTAGCGCTCGGGAGGCAGAGGCAGGCGGATCTCTGTGAGTTCAAGGCTAGCCTGGTCTACAGAGTGAGTTCCAGGCCAGCTGGGGTGGTAGGGAGACCCTGTCTCAATAAATAAATAAAATAATTAATTAAAAAAAGAAAAGAATATTGGTCAAATATGTTTTTGCATGAACTCCAATAAAGCATAAAAGTAAAAAAAATTAAAAAATCATAAAGAGCACAAAAGAATTAAACTTCTGAAGCTTTCATACTTCATAAATATTAGTCAATAAGTCAATAAATGAAAATATTTTCCTTCTTTTTATGTGTATGAGTGTTTTGTATGTGTGTTCATCACATGTATGTCTGGTGCCCTCAGAGACAAGAGGAGGCTAGAGGAGAGTGCCAGATCCCTTTGAACTGGAGTTGCAGATAGTTGTTAGATGCCATGTGTGTGCTGGGAACTGAACCCTGGTCTTACATAAGAGCAGCAAGTGCTCTTAACCATTAAGCAATCTCTCCAGGCCCAGAAACTCTTTTAATTCTTAAACTATACATTCCAAATCAACTGTGTATATACAATTGTTCAGAGTATTATTGCCTTTGCTGAATGTATATGGTCATTACAAAGTAGAGAAATAAAACATGCCATAGTTAACTTGAGGGTCATGGGTTCCAAATGACAAGCAGTTTTAAATCCCATAATGGCAGAAGAAACCCCGTTGGAAATAGTCCCTCTTTAACCTATGGCTCTCTGGCTTCCCCTCCTGAGCTCTCGGTCAGAAAGTTTAGAAAGCTTAATTCCTATATTCATATGCTGTAGCAAAGCAACTCACTTGTTGGTTTTGAGGTCAAAAGCTTCAACTGAAGCTGAAAGTCCATCTTCCGTGACACCTCCTGCAATCACGATTTTGCCTTTATGCACAGCCACTCCAAACATAGAACGAGGGGTTTTCATTGGAGCCAGATCTTTCCAGTCTCCTTTTTTTGGGTTGTAGATAAACACTCTATTTGTACACTTTCTGTAAAAGAGAGAAAAATGTTTGTTTTAGAACATTAAAAAATACTTTATTATTTTTACTTTATGTGTATGAGTGTATTACCTGCATTTGTGTCATGCATGCCCTGGGAGATCAGAAGATGGTGTTAGATTCTGATGGAACTGGAGTTATG
This sequence comes from Rhizomys pruinosus, assembly GCA_009823505.1. Taxonomy (NCBI): domain Eukaryota; kingdom Metazoa; phylum Chordata; class Mammalia; order Rodentia; family Spalacidae; genus Rhizomys; species Rhizomys pruinosus. Next base: position 1,203,422 of record VZQC01013896.1, read on the forward strand.
GACAGTTGTTACCTACTATGTGGGTGCTGGGAATTGAACCCGGGTCCTTTGCAAGAGCAGCCAGTGCTCATAATTGCTGAGTCATCTCTCCAGCCCTGGAACATTCTTTTTGTGAAAACAACTTTAATAATTTGGTTTTGTTCCTCATGAAGTATGTAGTATTTCATTTAAAAGAAATTTGGGACTGTCTGGGGCTGGGGATGCAGCTCAATGGTACTGTGCTAGCTTAGCATGTGTGAAGGCTTAAATTCAAGGCCTGAAAAAAATAGTTTTGCCCAGTGAGGCCATCCTGGACTACGTCAGACCCTTTATAAAAAAAGATTTTTTTTGAGATTGTAAATCAGATAAGTAGTCATGTAGGCTGATAAATGATGAAAATATTTTATATGCTAAATAGCAACAAAATACTTTGCTGAGATTAAAGGCATTTGCCACCATGCCCAGCTTTCGGACTCATCACAATTGTTCTCAGTATGAACTTTAGGGTCTTTAAAGCTATCTATAATTGAGCAATACTAAATAATAATAATAGGTCAATGGTGATTAATTAGGTGAATACATTTGGTAATGACAAGACACAAAACTCCTTTTGTGAGAATAATTTTTTCTTACTCTTATAAAAGACCAGACATTTGAAATATAAAAATATACACATTTCCCTTCCAAGACTTGACTACGTATGCCACTGGAAAGCATCTTGGTAAGAGCATGTTACAAAATCATATTCTTCTCATTCATTAAAGGTAACTAGTGCAGTTCGGCCATTTTATTTATTTCATTTTACTTTTCCAACACTGGGGATTGAATTTAGGGCCTCCTGCATGCTAGGAAAGTACTGCTGAGCTACATCCCCAGTGCTAGCCCTTACTTTTAGCCAATGATTCATTTCAAAGTTCTTTATTTTTGACATTTGTTAAGCAATGCTGTCTAGGTTATCAGATTCTCAGGATTAATATGTTATTACTGGCAAGACTGATATGCTTTTCTTGACATATCAATTTCCTAGTTTACTAATGCTATTTGAAAGAAACAATTCAAATCATTTGGAAGAATTCCAATGTTTCCAATGTCAGAACATGCTTAATAGAAATTTTTCATTCCATTCACTCAGAGAAAATGCCCAAAATAAGATCTGGCACTGAGTTTATTCATAATGTACATTCCTTAAATATTGATTTGATGTTAACAGCAAGGATTAAGGAAGAGATAAATATTTCAGAATATATTGTCTTTGCATATGGGTAGACTGAATGAAAATAACTGCCTTTTAAGGTGTATTTATCATTTTAATTTTTAAATTTATTATTTTTTATGTGTATGAGTGTACTGTCTGCATGTAGGTTGGTGCACCCACAATGCTGCGGAGGTCAGAAGAGGTAGTAGGATTCCCCTGGAACTGGAGTTAAAGATGGTTCCTAGCTGCCATGTGGGTGCTGGGAATTGAAACTAGGTCCTCTGCAAGAGCAGTTGGGGCTCTTAACTGCTAAGCCATCTCTCCAGCCCTGTATTTATCATTTTAATCAAAATAAAACTATTATTACTCCAGAATATAGAGTTCTTTTTTTTTTTGGTCTTTTTGAGACAGGGTTTCCCTTTAGTCCCAGCTGGCCTAGAACTCACTATGTAGACCAGGCTCGCCTTAAACTCCCAGAGATTTGCCTGCCTCTGCCTCCCAAGTGCTGGGATTAAAGGCATGTGCTACCATACCCAGCCCAAGAGTTCTTTACTTTTAGCATGAGTCCATCCATATTCGACTCCTCTTCTGCTGTGCCTCTCTTTTTGTTGTGTTTTGAGATGGAGTCCTGCTATGTGGCCTCGGTGGTTTTGAATTCCTAGGTCAAAGTGATTTTTCCGGCCTCAGCCTTCCAAGTAGCTGGGACTACAGGTGCATGTCATTGTGCCCAATTATCCCTTTTACAATTTGTACTTTGGTTACCTTTCCAGGATATCTATATTAATAATTGGCCTGGACAAATGCTAAACCAAATCAAAGGCAGAGTTTTCAGGGACAGGAGGTTTTACAATGTAAACCGAAGATCATTTTGCCAGCCAAGCTACTGGCTTAACCTATCTCTGGAGCACTCTGAATTTACATATATGAAACATGTTGGTTTTTTTCCAAGACTAGATATAACTATTGAGTGGGAGACCTGGAAGTATCTGTTCGGGTTGATTAGTGCCCAAACATCATTTCTATCAGGGAGTAAGTGACTGACACGTTGCTGAAGAAATAAGTGCATTTTTTTCAACCACTAAGGTTTTCAGTTTTAAATACTCTTTTTTTTTAAATTAATTTTATTTATTTCTGTATGTGTATGAATGTACTGCCTGCATGCAAGTCTGTGCACCCATGTCATGCAACGCCGCGGAGGTCAGAAGAGGGTCTCGGATTCCCCTGGAGCTGGAGTTCTCCTGGAATTGGAGTTTCAGATGGCTCTCGGCCGCCATGTGGGTGCTGGGGATCGAACCTGGGTCCTCTGTAAGAGCAGTCGGTGCTCTTAACCGCTAGGCCATCTCTCCAGCCCCCGGTTTTCAGTTTTAAAGTGATCTAAATTCCCTCTTAACAAACATAAAGCATACAAAGTATAAATCCACAATATTATGTATGTACTATTGTTCTAGTGGATATGCTTTAAATACCACATTAATGAGTACATTTAAAATTTTATTTACTGGGGTTGATAAGATGGCCTAGCAGATAAAAGTTTCCGAGTTTCTCAAGCCTGAGTTTGATCCCCAGGACCATATGTACTGTGGCATGTGTGCGTACACACACACACACACACACACACACACACACACCTTTAAATTAAAAATTTTAAATTATTTTTATGTTTATGTGTGTGTTTTCCTGCCATGTGTGTAAGTGGACCACATGTGTGCAATGCCACAGAGGCACAGAGGCACAGAGGCCAGGAACTGGAATTAATGGAAGGTTCTTAGCAGCCATGTGGGTACTGGGAATCGAACCCAGATCCTGTGGAAGAATAACAAGTGTTCTTCACAGCTAAGCCATCTCTCCAGCCCGATACATTTAAATTTTCTATCTACTTATGGATGACTGAATAAGAAAGCCCACTGGTCTTTATGTAGTAAAATGTGATTATAAACCAGCTAAATAAAAGACTGGACTATGCTCTAGATGCTGCTTTTCCACTGTCAGGATGCTTATGGTTGAAGACTTAGGATCATCCTCATAGTATGTTACATATTTGCTTTGGTAATTTTTCAATATTATTTTCCTTCAGATAATAAAATTATGATATATTTTATATATTATTCCCCCATGTCTTCAGAATTCTATTTTGAATTTTTATCTGCAAAAAATGATGTGAGAACCAAGTCCTATTTCAATATGTAGTTTCAAAAAAAGAAAAGAGGAAAAACCCTTGTAATAACTGCTTCGGATATAAGCACAAGGAAATTTCAAGACACTTACTTGTCATCTGTCTTTCCGCCTAGACAATATATCATCCCATTATGTGAAATCACGTTATGGCCATAGACTTTGATAGGGAGGTTTTTTACTTCACTCCATTTTGCAGTCCTAAAATTAGATGATACAGTTTATGTTTGGGTGAAAATATGAATTTATTGCAGGCATGCTTAGGGAACGGTAGTGGATAACTCACACAGGATCATAGCATAATACTGAGTCCAGCGAAGCCTCTGTTTGAAGGTCTTTGCCAGCAACCACATAGATTTTGTCATCTACCTCTCCCAGACCGAAGAGACACCTGGCTGAAGGTAGAGGTGGAAGTCCAACCCACTCAGATGTTACGTTATCAAGCTGAAAAAGATATGAAGAATTGTGGAGGTTGGTAGAAAAATGTTACGGGTATAAAGAGTATGCTTTATGTGCTGGGCAAAAATTTCAGAACCAAAGATCTTGTAAAACTATAATCCCAAAGTATCATATCAAGGCTCAGAATTACCAAAAAGAATGAGAAAACCTACTTGGCCTATGAAAACAACATACCAAAAAATCAAGACTTCAAGAAAGGAAAGAGTCTAGAATTAACCTACCATTTATTTTCAGACTTTGGAATTTTTGGTAGATGGATGGAGGGTATATATGCATATTTTAGAGTAATATAAAAATCAAAAGAATGAGAGAAAAAAGAAAGGAAAGAATAAAATAGAATAAATAATAAAATAGAATAAACAATAATAAATAATAAATAAAATAGAACTAAGTGCAAGGTTCCTTATCAAATTTTCTTCCGAGTAGCCTAGTTCAGTTGTGAAACAAAGAATCTTCATACTTTCAAGACTCTAGGGAAAGATAGGGTGTCATATCAGGAAGGGTCACAGTGTGTGAATGACCCGAGTGCTATATATAACATCTTCCCAAAGCCAGCAGCCAGGACAGCTGGACCTGTCACTCAGTCCACAGACAACTGGGGGGTTAGGCAGTATCACTTTTCATTCTTTTAAATATGTCTAGGTTCCCTGTGTTTTATTTATTTATTTATTTATTTATTTATTTATTTATTTATTGATACAGGACGATCTGAATTTCAATTTCCTAGTTTTGGGGGCATTTATTTAAAGAGCCTTTTTCTGATTTATATTTAAGAAGTAACTTGGCTCGCAGCTGAGCGTACAATGGCTCATGAGCGCACGTGCTTGGGAGCAGGTGATTCTGGGCTGGCCGGTGTCTATTTTAGCACTTACTATTCTGAAATCTTACAATTTTCCACTTTGCATTTTAGGACAAGGAACAAGAAAACTTTTCTGGGGAGTGCAACTGCGAGTTTGGTAGTCTCTGTGCCACTTCCAGGTAGCCAGATACCAAGAACAGCTGTGACTAGGAAAGCGGGTGGTATTGAGAGGAAGGGATCTGTGGCAGCCATTCTGTTTCTGGTCCTATAATGTCAGTTCAACAAAGCACTAAGACCAGATGGCACGGTACGACATGGGTTTCACCCCATATGAGCGGTGTTACCTTAACACTCCCTCATTTCAATATCTAGTCTGTGATCCATAATTTTTTTTTTTTTTTTTTTTTTTTTTTTTTTTTTT
>VZQC01013896.1:1214288-1235183 GCA_009823505.1 Rhizomys pruinosus
TTTTTTTTTTTTTTTTTAAAGACAGGGTCTCCCTATAGCCCCAGCTGGCCTAGAACTTGTTTACGTAGACCAGGCTGGCTTCTACCTCACAGAAATCTGTCTGCCTTTGTCTCCTGAGTGCTGAGATCACAAGCATGACCCGCTACGCTGGTTTAAGAAGTTATGATTTTTAAGAAATTATCCTAGCCCGGTGTAGGGGTACACACTGTAATCCCAGCACCTGGGAGGTAGAGACAGGAGGATTGTCCTCAACTACATAGTGAGTTTGAGGTTAGCCTAGGCTACATGAGACCCTGTCACCCACCTCCTCCAACTGTTCCTTTGTTTTTATATAGTATCATACATTTCTTCATGAAACACTTTATTACATGATCATAACCTGAACTAAGTTGAGCTAAGGAAATGTTAAAATTTCAAAGGTCAGTATTCTTAAATGTCCCCCCCAAACATAAGTTAACAAACAACAAGCTTCTGCTTTTGCTTGCTGAGGTCTGCGCTGTCAATCTATAGTCCCTAGGTATCATGGATGCTCCATAAAGATTTGTTGAATAAATAAACAACTCCAAATCACGGAAATACATATTGTCAAGCTTCAAGTTGTCTCTCCATGAGTAAGGGCTTTTTTTCTTTCATTTTACATCACAGTGAAGTCAACAAAACAGTCAGCTGCTAAAACAACAGCTGAAAGAAGAGCTCATTGATTCTTTTTCCATTTATAGATGTCATTAAAGGTTTTAACACACTAGAAAAAAAGCTAACAGCTGCTCACTTGTTTAAACAATAAATGATTCATTTCTACACGTAACACCTAACATTTGAAAAGATTAGTGAGTCAGATGCAAATACCAGGACACGACGTTCAAGATTATTTCTTACTGGTAGGCATGTGCTTGAATATCAGTAAACAATATTTATAGCAGCATTTTATTTGTGATCTCCAAACAGTGGTTACTATAACTCTATCAAGTATGTAGAATCCTTTTCCATTTAAATGAAGAAAGCCATTTGTAGCTTTTGTTGATTTTTTTTTTTTTTTTTTTTTTTTTTTTTTTTTTTTTTGGTCCTTTTCAAGACAGGGTCCTCCTGTAGCCCCAACGCTGATCCCTGGAACCTCTTTTGAACCCAGCAGGCTTATCCGCCGCCTCTGACGCCTCCCAATGCTAGGAGTTAAAGGTGCGCACCACGCCCAGGCGTGTTTATTTGATTTTAAATAAACCAAAGTAGCACTAGGCTGTACTGAATGCCTGCATGTCTATGGTTGTACACATCATTGCATCTTATTTCAAATATATTTAAAGCTTATTTCTTTTCTGATAGTGAAAGAGGGCTCCTTTGGCTAATTACAATTATTTGTTACAAGATTCTGTAAAATGCTTAGCCAAAGCCACTGAATGATGTCAAAGAGGTCATCAAATTCTATGGAACCGAGAATCTTTAAAAAAGTTTTGGATTGGGCTGGATAGATGGCCTAGCGGTTTAAGATGCGCCGACCGCTCTTACGTAGGACCCGGGTTTCGATCCCCAGCAACCACATGGCGGGCTGAGAACCGTCCTGAAACTCCGTTCCAGGGGAATCCTACACCTCTTCTGACCTCGCGGCAGTGCACCAACCGGGTCACAAACCTGATTCATGCAGACAGCGAACATATTCATACACATACAGCAATAAAAGATCAAAAAAAAAACAAGTTTTGGATCAGGTGTGTGTGTGCCCCTAATCCTAACACTTGGGAGGCAGAGGCAGGCGGATCTTTGTGAGTTCAAGGCCAGCCTGGTCTACAGAGCGAGTTCCAGGACAGCTGGGGCTACAGGGAGACCCTGTCTCAAAAAGAAAAAAAAAAAAAAAAAAAAGTTTTGGATAGAGCTGGAGAGATGGCCTAGCAGTTAAGAGCGCCGACTGCTCTTGCAGAGGACCCGAGTTCGATCCCCAGCACCCACATGGCGCTGAGAACCATCTTTAACTCCAGTTCCAGGGGAATCTGACACCCTGTTCTGACCTCCGTGGCATTGAATGACACAGGTGCACAAACCTGCATGCAGACAGTACATTCATACACATAAAAAAATAAATAAAATTAAACCGGGCTTGGTGGCACACGCCTTTAATCCTAGCACTCGGGAGGCAGAGGCAGGTGTATCTTTGTAAGTTCAAGGCTAGCCTGGTCTACAGAGTGAGTTCCAGGCTTGCTGGGGCTACAGGGAGACCCTGTCTCAAAAGGACAAATAAATAAATAAATAAATAAGTAAATAAATAAATAAAAAAGTTTTGGTGCATACAAACAAACAAATGCATTGTTGCCAAAACTATCAAAGTTATTTACAGACCAGAACTCTGTAACAATATATATCATAGTTAAAAATTTCAGTTTTGGGGGCTGAAGAGATGGACTAGCGGTTAAGAGCACCGACTGCTCTTGCAGAGGATCTGGGTTCGATCCCCAGCACCCACATGGCAGCTGAGAACCGTCTTTAGCTTCAATTCCAGGGGAATCCGACGCCTTCTTCTGACCTCTGCAGCATTGCACAACACGGGTGCACAAACCTGCATGCAGACAGTTCATTTGTATTAGAGTTGGCTTACATTGGAGCCCTGGGACAATATATTTAAACCAGATTTTTATAATTAAGGAGTATTTTATTATTTCTTACAAATGGTCTTATTCTTTTAAATAATACTTTCAAAACGTTAAGTGGTGCTGCATAAAATCTTTATTAAACTTAATATGATACAGTCACATACTATCTGAAAATGAATACAAGTATTAGGAACAATATAAACATTTATAAACCAGGTACATTGCCATTATAACTTTAAATATAATGTTTAGAAAGCTGGCAGTTTTCTAAAATTAAGGAATTTTTCCTTAATTATTAAACATTCTTAAAATCTTTAAATATAAAAAGCTATGAATGTAAAAAATATTCTATGCCTTATAGCAGGCAAGTTGTACTTTAATCTTGAGATATCTTTAAATAGAAATCCAGTTCAACTCAAGATCAACTCATTACTTCCCAAAGTCCCTGCAGTGTGAATCCATCCTTCAATTTCTCTATTGCAAGCCCCAGTTCTTCTGAAAATACAGGTTCTCGATCTTGTTGCTTTGGGGAAGGGAAAAAGATGAAACAGGAATAGAAGGTGGGCAAGGAAGAGGAAAAAAACAAAAAATATGTTTCACATAAGTTAATGAATGTTAAATTTTGGAATATATAAACTAAAAATATAAACTAGGTAAAATGTCCTTCCTTACCTTATTTCCATCAGCAAAATAAGCCTGTAAGATAAAGAAAATTATATTTTACATGCTTCATATATAATAGGTTAGTGCTTTAGGGAACAGGTAATTAACTTGCAGAAAGGTTTCACATTCAGTGGCTGTGTATTTAATGGTTTCTCTCACCTATATATAATACTGGCACTCCCAATTACCTAGTTGTAAGTATTTCTTGTGCACGGCCCCTTGAGCTTTTGTCCAAAGCAGTTGGGAGTGATGCATATTGGAAACAAGAACAACAACAACAACGACGACAACAACAACAACAACAGAAAGGACTGCATCAAAGAACTGACTGAAATAGTGAACTTCTGCTCAAAACAGTCAACTTCCACATGGAGAATATTGAGAAAGACTGAGAAAGAGATGAAAAGCATGTTTGGCAGAATGCATGAGCTCTGGTGGGGATGGGGGGGACATGGGTCTAGATTTGATTAAAAAATATATAAATAAATAAATTAAAAAAATAATACTGGTACCCAAATCTCTTATGCCAGAAATGTCTCTAAGAGTTATGCTTTAAGCATACAATTAATATAACATTGTTCACTTGAGAGGAAAACAAAATGACTGTCTTAAGAGCTATAAACTTTTTTCTATACTTTTGGTTTAAAATATGCTAGAAAAATAGGTACAAAAGCTGGGAGTAATGGTATAATCCCAGCACCTGGGTTTGCAGTCAGGAGGATCAAGAGTTCAAGGCCAGCATTAACTACAAATAAATTCTAGGTCAGCCTGGGTTATAAGAGACCCTATCTTAAAATAAAATAAAATATAAAATAAAATGAAATAAAATAATAAAATAAAATAAAAACAGAAACAAAATAGGGCTAGCAAGATAGTAAAGCCGACAGCCTGAGTTTGATCCCTGGGATCCACATGGTGGAAGAAGAGAATCAACTCCCAAAAGCTGTCCTCTGACTTTCACATGTCCTCTTAACTTCTTTCTACAAGCACACTCCACACAGGAAATTAGTGTAAACAAAACAAAACAAAAAATCCAATAAAAATGAAACAACACCACGACCACCAAAAACTAGAAAAGCAGCACAGCAAACAGCGTGTCAGTGTGTCAGCAGATAGCTGGAAACGTGTTGGTTTATAATTAGGTGTTTTGGGCTGGAGAGATGGCTCAGAGGTTAAGGGGACTTCCTAATCTTCCAGAGGACCTAGGTTTGGTTCCCAGCACCCACATGGAGGCTCACAACCCTCTGAAACTCCATTTCCAGGGGATCCAACCCCCTTGTCTGCCCTCCATGGGCAGGTACTGCATGCATGCATGCATGCATGCGATACACTTATATAAAGCAGGCAAAACACTCATACACATTAAAAAAAAAAAAGATTCGGGGGAAGGGGCTGGAGAGATGTCCTAGTGGTTAAGAGCACCCAGTGCTCTTGCAGAGGACCCGGGTTCAATCCCCAGCACCCACATGGCAGCTGAGAACCGTCTTTAACTCCAGTTCCAAGGGGAATCCGACGCCCTCTTCTGACCTCTGTGGCATTGCGCAACATGAGTGCACAAACCTACATGCAGACAGTAGTACATTCATACAAAAAAAAAAAAGATTCAAAAATCTAGAAATAGTTGGGCATGGTGGTACATGCCTTTAATTCCAGCACTCTGGAGCCAGAGGCAGGTGGATCTCTGTGAGTTCAAGGCCAGCCTGGTCTACATAGTGAGTTCCAGGCCAGCTGGGGCTACAGGGAGACCCTGTCTCAAAAAAAAAAAAAAAAGGAAGATACAGAGTCATTCTTTCTTAGCTCAGGGCTCGGCCCAGCCTGGCAGTTGCTATTCCACACAACAAGGAGTCAGCCAGAGCAGGTCCAGCCTTCTCTCCTCATGGAGGGAGGTACAGACAATGTACCTCCCTTCCCCTGTTCCCTTTCTTTCCCTCTAGTCTCCTCCCTCTCTTTCTTTCTCCCTTCTTTTCTTTTTTGTTGCTGTTGCTTTTTCTTTTTTTGTTTTTAACTTTTTTANCAGGGGAATCCAACACCCTCTTCTGACCTCCGCGGCATTGCACGACACGGGTGCACAAACTTGCATGCAGACAGTACATTCATACACATACAGAAATAAATAAAAATTAAAAAAAAAAAAGAGAAAGAGATCTGATCATTGTGAAGTGGGCGGTAATAAGAAGAGAAAGGGCCAAGTCATCCAGTTTGAAGCTGATTTTGTAATGAAGACATGAGTCATTTAAAAACAAAAGTTCCCTTACGCTTATGTCCAAAGTCTCAAGTTTGGGGCTGTAGAGATGGCTCAGAGGTTAAGAGCACTGGTTGTTCTTCCAGAGAACCTGGGTTTTATTCCCTGCACTCAAATTGCAGCTAACAACTGTTCATAACTCCAGTTCAGGGGATCCAAAGCTCTCTTCTGGCCTTTGCGGGCCATTGCATGCACATGGTACACTTATCTATACACAAGCAGAACACGCATACATGTAAAATAAAAATAATAAGCATAATTTTTTTTAAGTCACAAGTTTTTCATTTTATACAGGTACACCATTATTTAATTAAACATGACTCAGATAGAAATCACAAGAAAAGTAATAATAGTTCCTTTTTTTATGCTTACCACAAAAGCATCTGTGTGGTCATCGGAGTCTATTTCTACATCATCCTGAATTTGTTCAACTGTCAGAGTTTCAAGTGGCTGTGGCTAAAAATTAAGATGTCAAAATACATCAGAGACAATATTAATTTAATAAATTATTTCAGAAAATGTACTATGAGAAATTTAAATACTTGTAAACCCTCTGTACAGTATAACCACCAGATCTCATTATAAGCCTAGGGAACAATCTGTGGAAGAGGAGGCGTGATAGAATGTAAGGGCTACAATTGGGGTGAATGACGAAACTACAGCAATATAGTCTGGACGCTCTTTTGATCAACTTGATTGAACATACAAGCCCCCTCAAACTGGATGGTGGGACCTATGGGCTGTGTGGGTTTGGGCACAACTGCTTGCAAATTGGTTTTACGTGAAGGATGCTTGTACTCATAAATTATTACTTATTGTTAAAAAATGAAAAAAAATAGATTCACATTAAAAAAACATTCTGTAATTTATTCTTATATTAACACTAAGTTAAATAATAAAAGTTAAACTTGAGATTTTAAATACAGAGCCAACATCATCAAAATAATTAAAATGGGAAATCTGTACATATTTAATGTACTTAGAGATAGTCTTAAAAGAAAAACTCTCTACAGGAAACCCACAGCCAATATCATCCTAAATCCCCATTTAGGAATGACAGAAACATTCCCTTTAAAGGTAGGAACTCGGCAAGGCTGCCCCCCTGTCACCACTCCTCTTCAATATAGTGCTTGAAACACTTGCTAGAGCAATAAGGCAAGAAAAGGAAATTAAAGGAGTACTAATTGGAAAAGAGGAAGTCAAGCTATCCCTATTTGCTGATGATATGATTGTTTACTTAAGGGATGCTAAAAACTCCACCAGAAAAAACTCATAGAAACATTAACAGCGAAAATAAAAAAAAAACTTAACCTAAAAAAAAAAAATCAGTGGCCTTTCTTTACACCAACAACAAGCTACTGGAGAAGGAATTCAAGGAGACCTTCCACTCACAATAGCCTCAAAAACAATAAATAAAATAACATAGGAACAAACCTAACCAAAGACACCAGATCTCTACAAAAAAATTTTTAAACCCTTAAGAAAGAAATTGAAGAAGACATCAGAAGATGGAAAAACCTCCCATGCTCAAGAATTGAAGAATTAAAATTGTAAAAATGTCCATTCTACCCAAACTCTTGTATGATTAATGTCAATCCCAAAAAATCCCAAGAGTTTTCTTCACAGGCTTGGAAACAAAGTCCTTAAATTCATTTGGAAAAAAAAAGACCCCGAATAGCCAAAACAGTGAAAAGAGTGAAAAGAGCAACACAGGGGGGCTCTCTATCCAGAGTTCAAACTATACTACAGGGCTATAGTCATAAAACAGCCTGGTACTGGTACAACAGACTCCTGTTGACCAATGGAAACAAACCAGATCCAAACCTGAGCACATACAATTTCAGCCATCTCATATTTGACAACGGGGGCCAAGAAGACACAATGGAGAAAAGACGTTATCTTCAGCAAGTGTTGGCAAAACTGGATCGCCACTTGCAGAAGAATGAAATTAAACCCCTACCTCTCCCCTGTACAAAAGTCAACTCCAGATGGATTGAAGACCTCAATGTGAAACCCCAAACTTTGAAGGCACAGAAGAAAAGTTGGCAGCAGACTACAAGACATAGGCATATGAAAGAACTTCCTAAATCAGAACAGCAGCTGCACAAGAATTAAGGTCGACATTGACAAAGGGACCTCATTAACTCAAAAGCTTCTGTTACATTCAAAAGAAAACAATCAAGGAAGTGAGAGAAATCCCACAGAGTGGGAGGAAACTTAAACCTTCACCAAGAGAAACATCTGAACAAAGCAATTGATTTCCAAAAAAAAAAAAAAAAAAAAAAAAAAAAAAAAAAAAAAAAAAAAAAAAAAAAAATGGCCCACTCAATAGATGGAGCAAAGACCTGAACAGAGATTCAACACTGAGGATTAGAGATGCTGAGAACATCTTAAGAAGTGTAAACATCACTAGTCATTAGGAAATGCAAATAACACTTAATATCATCTTACTCCAATAATTCTGGCTAGGATCAAGAAACAAAATGATACCACAGTGCTGGAGAGGTTGTGGGGGAAGGGAACACTCATCACTGCTGGTGGGAATGTAAACTGTACAGCATATGAAAAGCAGTGTGGAGAACCCTGGAAGACTTGGAATGACTTGCCACTGACCCAGCCATACCACTCCTGGGCATGTACCCTCAGGACTCACTCCACCACAGAGATACATGCATGGGCCATGTTTATTTCAGCTCTTTCACAATAGCAAGGAGCTGGAACCAACCCAAATGCCCCTCAACTGATTGAGTGGATAGAGAAAATGTGGTACATCTACATCAACGGAGTTCTATGCAGCAGTAAAGAAAGATGACATCATGAGCTTTGCAGGAAAATGGCTGGAGCTAGAGGACATCATGCTGAGTGAAGTAACACAGTCCCAGAAAAACAAACGACGAATGGTATCCCTCATCTGTGGATGCTAGTGCCAATTACCTAGTTGTAAGTATTTCTTGTGCACGGCCCCTTGAGCTTTTGTCCAAGCAGTTGGGAGTGATGCATATTGGAAACAACAACGACAACAACAACAACAACAACAACAACAACAACAACAGAAAGGACTGCATCAAAAAACTGACTGAAACAGTGAGCTTCTGCTCAAAACAGTCAACTTCCACATGGAGAATTTTGAGAAAGACTGAGAAAGAGATGAAAAGCATGTATGGCAGAATACATGAGTTCTGGTGGGGTGGGGGGATAGGGTAGGGGACACGGGTCTAGATTTGATAATCTTGTACAAAATATATACAAAAAAAATAAAAAGCAAAAAATTAATAATAATAAAAAAGAAAAACTCTCACCTCAATTACTTTTCTTTCAGAAAAGGGATAGTCAGAAAAGTCCAGCCTGAAGACTTTAGATGGCATCTGAGAAGGGAGTGAGTGAGTGTGGCTAGCACTGGTATGAGCTGGAGTCAAAGAAGAGAAGAGGAGAAATGAAAGACAGAGAGAACGGGTAGTGGAACCGACACTATCACGTGTCTCCCATTCTATGTCACATAAATGTGAGACAGCTTATCTCCATTTATAATGAGAAAACTGAAGCTTGAAGGTGCAAAGGATCACAAACAATGAATTTGGGAATAAAAGTCACGTTCCCGAGAACATGCTTGTTTCACAAGATTCCTCAAACAGCAGCAGCAACAACTGCAGTCTGAGTGGAAAGGGAAGGATAGGCACAGGGAAAAGACAGGTATAATTAAGAGTATGCAAAGTTCCAGGACAGCTGGGACTACAGGGAGACCCTGTCTCGAAAATACAAAAAAAAAAAAAAAAAAAAAAAAAGAGTATGCAAATAAGATAATGGAGAAAATGAAAGAAAAACTCTAAGACGAGCACAGCTAACTTTGACAATGCTAGAAACGGTCAATAAACAGGTCAGTAGGATGCTGCATTTGAAAAAGAAATGATGAGGGTACTTTTGGGTTGGCCATGTTTGAGGCCTAATATATCTTACTGACTTAGATAATTTAATTATTAAGATAAATTCTGAAATAAGAAATTAAATTGGGGGGAGGTGGCTGGATTGGAGAGATAGCTCAGTGGATAGGAACACTTGATTCTCTTCAAGAGAACCACAGGATTCCTAGAACCCACATTAGGTGGCCCACAACCTCTAATCCCATGCCCTCTTCTGGCTTCCATGGATACCAGAAAGCATATGCATATACCTACACACATATGCAGAAATAATAAATAATGAATTCATAATTTAAAAAAAAGAGAAATTTGATTTGGGGCCAATGAGAGGCTCAGTGGTAAAAGTACTTGCCGTAAAACCGGAAGTTGAATTTGATCCCCAAGTCCTCTGACCTCTGTGGAAGAACCAAATCCCACAAGTTGTCCTCTGAGCTCCATATGACCCCCTCCCTCAAATAATGTTAAAGAAATTAAAAATCTTTTTAAGTTGAATTTTTATTGTTTAAGATGCTCATTTATGTGACAATATTCAAGAGTATTTGGAACTAAGGTAAGTTCAAAGAGTATGTCACGATCAGAAAGACAGATGTGCAAGTCATCCACAAAGTCCAAGTTAAAGAAGCCAGAGGAACAGATGACATTATAAGGAATTTCCAGAGAAGAAAGAGTGAAAGAAAGAATGCCTCACTGAGTCAGAGGACATGAATTTATACCCTACTGCTCAGCCTGCTTCCTGATCCTTTTCACATGCAGTAGTCTAAGAGCACAAGGAGATAGACAGAAAAGACAGTGGTTATGTGGATATAGCTCATCAGTTTGAATACCAGCAAGAACACTGACAAGAGCGGACGGCTAGGATACTGGCAACAGAGTGTACAGTGGGGACCCTGGCAAAGAAGCACCAAGCAACGGAACATGAGAGAGTGGTCAGCAACGGGACAGAAACCGGAAGGACAGTAAGGGCAACCACAATAGAGCAGATGATGAGGCACATCTGATAGCATGGGCAGTCATCACAGCAGCCATTGGGGGTACCAGAGGGAGGGCCTGGGACAAAGGTACCAGCATAGATGATAAGGAGACCAGTAACAGATCAGACGATGAGGGCTGCAGTTAGACAGGCCAGTCAAACCAAAAGAAAGCTGAGGTGCATGGAGAACAGGGGCTGGTGCGCAACCAAAACAGACGAGGAAGGCAAACAGCAGACCTGTGGGGCTGACACTCAAAATATTTCAAAACTAGCTGGGCACATTGTGTGTGTGTGTGTGTGTGTGTGTGTGTGTGTGTGTGTGTGTGTGTGTGTGTGTGTGTGCGTGTGTGTGTGTGTGTGTGTGTGTGTGTGTGGTCCCAGCACATTGTTTGTGTGTGTGTGTGTGTGTGTGTGTGTCTGTCTGTCTGTCTGTCTGAGGTCCCAGCACCACAGACACTGAGGCAGAGGCAGGCAGGAGCTTGAGGATCAGTCTGGGCAATACCACAAAACCACATCTCAAAACCAAGTACACAGCCAAACAACCAAATAAACAGAAACCCACAAATATTTCAAAACTAGCGCAGTATGTCAGAGGCACTGATCAACAAGAATAGATACAAGCCATATGGATGGAACAGATTCCAGAGTTGCTGTATTGTGGGCAGTGGGGATAGGATGGTATCCATGAGGCTGTAAAGTTTGCCCAAGTTAACAGGGTCTGTTGCAGACTAAAACTAAAGCTGACAGAATGACAGACCCAAGTCTGTATATCACAGGAGCCTTTCACATGGAGACTTATCTGAATAGGCTGCTTCACCTAGAACATCGGGAATAAAGCAACCAATCAGAAGACCGGTAATCCCCAATTAGAGATGGTGCATGTTCACTTTAACAATACACACACACACACACACACAGAGTTTATATACACTAAGTTTATATCTGAATTTCATAGGTAGTAATTCAGCAAACTATATTTCAGATATTGAACAAGTTACCTTTTCTTCCATTTCATAATTCACTCCAAATATAGGACTGGCAGAATAGACTTTGTGAAGTGAATTGATCTCTTTGACTGATTCCTGTAATTTTTCCACAGGATCTATTTTAAAGCCAAGAACATATCCTCCACTCTATAAGAAAAAAAATGAAAACAAAAAACAAGTAATCTATCTGTGGTATGATGAACTATAGTTCTAATTATCCTTATTTTAGGCCATAAAATCTAGGTCTGGTGCATGTACATATATACATGCAAATAAATATACACATATTTGAGATAGGGTTTGGTCTCCCTGTAGCCCCAGGTGACTTGTAACTATGTAGACCAGGTAGGCCTTGATCTCAGAGATCTGCCTGCCTCTGCTGCATCTGCCATCATGCCTGGCTTAGGTTACATTTCTTTAATTAAATTCCTTATCATAAAAAATTTCAAGCACATATAAAAAATAGAAGAGTACAGTGAACCTCCAGGGGGTCATTACAGAGCTTCAGACAGGAGCAACATGTGGCCCACTCTATTTCCTCTCATCTCTGTCTCCTTATGCAGATCTCTGCCCTTCCTCAAATTCTGAAGTATCCGGTTATCAAACAATTTCATCTTTAAAGTTTTTTTATTTTATTTATTTTTTATGTGTATGAATGTACTGTCTGCATGCAGGTCTGTGCACCCATGTCGTGCAATGCCACAGAGGTTAGAAGAGGGTGTCAGATTCCCCTGGAACTGGAGTTAAAGACGGTTCTCAGCCACCATGTGGGTGCTGGGGATCGAACCCAGGTCCTCTGCAAGAGCAGTCGGTGCTCTTAACCACTAGGCCATCTCTCCAGCCCAATAATTTCTTCTTTTCCCCTCTTTTGTTTATTTTTTTAAGAGATTCTACAATATAATAGCACAGTTGTTTTCAGACAACATTGACGTTACTCAGTTTGCCATACAATTGGTAATTGGTACATTTTTTTGGAGTGAGCCAAATTATTAAGCTTAAGCAATGAATGTAAGTAACATTCATGTAAAACCATTTTGCAAGTATCTATGTCCAAATTTTGAACAACCCAAGGTTCCCATAGTCCAGTTGGAGAAGCTTGTATGCACAGGCATGTTGATCAAATAGGTGTCCAGTCTATATTGCTGTAGTCTCACTATTCACCCCAATCTCTCCGCAGCCCTTACATTCTACCACACCTCCTCTTCCACAAGTTGTTGCCGAGGCTTTGGGAAAGGGGCACAAGTGGGTGAGAAGCAAAACTGTCTATTTTCTCTGGAGATGTCATTTTGGACTCTAGTCTGTTCAGGTTGAGCCCCTTCATGGGTTGACAGCTTATCCAGTGATACCTTTTTAATCCTACTAATAAAGCACAAACAATTGGATGTACAGGCATTAAAGCAGTACCAATTATTATGGCAAGCTAAGCTGGAGCATAGACACAGATGCTTGGATGGCATGCTGATCCACAAACTGGTTTCTCTATAAAGGGTGACAAGTTCTTATTGTGGCTTATAACATCTCCTAACCACTAGAGGGCATAAGCTTGTCAGCTCAATAATTTCATCTTTAAACATAAGTTGATTGTCTCAGGTTAAAATATGCATTGTAGGGGCTAAAGCGATGGTTCAGCTGTTAAGAGGACTGGCTGCTTTAATAGAGGACTAGGGTTCAGCACTTACATGGTAGCTAACAATTGTCCATAACTCCAGTACCTGGGGATCTGATGCCTTCCTCTGGCTTCTGTGGGGATTGCATGCACCTGTTGTAGTTAGGTGCATGCGGCGAAAATACTCATCATAATTTATTTATTTATTTATTTATTTAATTTATATTTTTTGGGGGGGTCTTTTTGAGACAGGGTCTCCCTGTAGCCCCAGCTGTCCTGGAACTCACTCTGTGGACCAGGCTAGCCTTGAACTCACAAAGATCTGCCTGTCTCTGCCTCCCAAGTGCTAGGATTAAAGGCATGTGCCACCACGCCCGGCATAATTTAAAAAAATGAAATTGAAATGTAAAAACATGCATTGTAGACCATGATGTTGGAACTTGGGTTTTCTTGGGCTAGGCCTTGAGAATGAATAAACTATACTTTAAAAGATGGTCTAGGGCTGGAGAGATGGCTCAGTGGAGAAGAGCACTGACTTTGCAGAGGACCTGGGTTCAATTTCCAGCACCCACATGGCAGCTAAAAACTATCCATAACTCCAATTCCAGAGGATATGATGCCCTCTTCTGACCTCTAAGGGCAATGCATGATATGGGTACACTTACATACATGCAGGTAATACACTCATACGCATAAAAGAAAAATAATAAAATATAATAAAATGGTCTGAGGCCATGTTCTTGAAGTGTTTGGAAAGAAACAACTATGATTGACTATAGGTTGGTAGAAAAAAGTGTTAAAAATTAAGTAGTATACCCTGAGCATGGTGGCGCATGCCTTTAATTTCAGCACTCAGGAGTCAGAGAGGCAAGCGGATCCCTGTGAGTTCAAGGCCAGCTTGGTCTACAGAGGGAGTTCCAGGCCAACTGGGGCTACAGGAAGACCCTGTCTCAAAAAGACCAAAAAAAAAAAAAAAAAAAAGTAACATAGTATAATAGCTAAGAGCATGCTTTATGTTGAATACATACTTTTTTTTTAAAACTGAGTCTTTCTCCTGGACCCTTTTTTAAAAATTTTATTTATTTTTGCATGTGTATGAATGTACTGTCTGCATGTAGGTCTGTGCACCCGTGTCGCCCAATGCCATGGAGGTCAGAAGAGGATGTCGGTTTCCCCTAGAACTGGAGTTCTCCTGGAATTGGAGTTACAGACGGTTCTTAGCCGCCATGTGGGTGCTGGGGTTTGAACCCGGGTCCTCTGCAAGAGCAGTCAGTGCTCTTAACCGCTAGGCTATCTCTCCAGCCCTGAAAACATACTTTTGAGTTCAATTCTGGTTCATCTAATTTACTAGCTGTATGGTTTTGGTAAATATACTTTCACCTTTTTAAGCCTTATTTTTTTTTTAGTATATTAAAAAATGATCAAGTTACTTTAAATATAATTGCCAACATTTTCCCATCTCCTATAGCTCCTCAAAAATAAAACAATGATGTGTTGCTTTTGTCATTGCTCTTGTGCAGGCATCTGGCAGAGTACTAAAGCATAGTCATATGCCAACAGAGCTGTCTACGGCAGTGTCAGGAAACAGCATGCACTTACACTGTACTCAATGGACAAGTTTCTGAGTCACACTTAAGATTTTAAGGATGAGCTAGGCGTGGTGGCACACACCTTTAATCCTAACACTCAGGTGGCAGACAGGCAGATCTTTATGAGTTCAAGGCCAGCCTGGTCTACAGAGTGAGTTCCAGGACATCTGGGGCTACAGGGAGACCCTGTCTCGAAAAGACAAAACACACACACACACACACACACACACACACACACACACACGCACTCACACACACACACGCAGAAGATTTTAAGGATGAAAAACATGTTCATCTTAAAAAAACAAAAACACCTCCCAAATCTTCACGGTAGCAGTGTTTGCCTAGAGCATGCTGCTCAGCTGCTGCTCCCCCTCCCACTGAGAAAAGCCTGACAAGAATATTATTTGATGGAGAAGGTTTCCAGATTGAGAAGTAGTTTGCCAAAATCACCTTGGTTTTCTACATGTGATTTTAAAGTAGAGTTTAACATAAAAAGACTTAGATTTGGAGAATCTATTCAAATTACTAGGGTCAGCAAAACTGCTGTAATCTAATTTCACCTATATTGTGGTTCCATAATATGTCTCCTCAAATCACATTATTTTATGGCTCAGAGTGTAAAAGTCCATATGGAATTTGACAGCTCAAATTTGACTGTCTTTTTCACTAAACAATATTCATGGTCCCTTCATGGAAGTACACACTGGCAAGCTGCTAGATGTTTAACACAAACAGCTTACTGCTTGTTGGCTCAGTGGATGGAAGGCTGGATGGAATTCATGCAACCAGAGCCTGGAGTAGGACCCCTATCTGGATCTGTAAAGTGCTTGCTGCTTCAGGGCCACAGATGACCTGGCTGTAGCTAGCAATCTTACCCTTCTGCACGGACTCATTAAGAGGCATGGGAACAGCCTTATGAACATGTTTGGCAATGTTAAGATGAGGAGAGTTTCCCTGCTGATGCAAGCATTGACACTCTGCCAGATTTCTCTAGACTGATGTGTGTCTCTGGGCCCCTACTGTGGTGCCACGATGAGGACCTTCACCAGAGCCGTGCCATGCTGCTAGCCAGCTCTGCTCCAGGGATTCCTTGGGATTATAGGCAGGCACCATGCCCACTTGGCTCTTCTGTGGGTTCTGAGGATTGGAACTCAGGCTTTTATTCTTGCACAGTAAGTCCTTTATCTGCTAAGCTCTCTGCCCAACCCAGTTCCAGAGGAAATCAGAGTCCATCATGGTGGGAAGGCGTAGCGGCAGGAGGCTAGAGCTCCTGGAGCACAGAGCTGAGCACTCGCATCTTCAGGCAGGGACAGGAAGCAGAGAACCTAAGCCTCGTTTTTTAAGCACGATTATCAAGTGGTTGTGTTAAGCAAGAAATGGTATACATGACACTTGGTACAGTTCCTGAGGCATAGTGGGTACTTAGTAAATGGCAGTAACAGGCCATGGGAAAGAGTTAACAGTTAACTAGACATTGTTTTTTCTTTTTTTTTTTGAGACAGGGTCTCCCTGTAGCCCCAGCTGTCCTGGAACTCACTTTGTAGACCAGCCTGGCCTTGAACTCACAGAGATCCACCTGC
This sequence comes from Rhizomys pruinosus, assembly GCA_009823505.1. Taxonomy (NCBI): domain Eukaryota; kingdom Metazoa; phylum Chordata; class Mammalia; order Rodentia; family Spalacidae; genus Rhizomys; species Rhizomys pruinosus. Next base: position 1,230,421 of record VZQC01013896.1, read on the forward strand.
CTCTCCTTCCCAAGTGCTGGGATTAAAGGTGTGCACCACAATGCCTGGCAGAGACATTCATTAAGAGAGCTTCCTGCTCTTTCAGAGAACTGGAGTTCAGTTCCCAGCACTCATGTCAGGGGGCTCACAAAGGCCTGTAACTCCAGCTCAAGGAGATCAGATGCCTCTTCTGGCCTCTGAGGACACTGTACTCACATGTACATATGCACACACACACACACACACACACACACACCCCTGTGATTAAAAATAATTAAAATAAAAATAAAAAATTAAAACAAAGAAAGAAAGAAAGAAAAGGACTGGAGAGATGGCCTATCGGTTAAGAGTGCCGACCGCTCTTACACAGGACCCGGGTTCAATCCCCAGCACCCACATGGCGGTCGAGAACCGTCTGAAACTCCAATTCCAGGAGAACTCCAGTTCCAGGGGAATCTGACACCCTCTTCTGAACTCCGCAGCATTGCACAACACGGGTGCACAAACTTGCATGCAGACAGTACATTTATACACATACAAAAAAAAAAATTAAAAAAAATTAAAAAATTAGAACTGACTTTATAAGTAATTTTTTTTTTTTTGTCTTTTTTGAGACAAGGTCTCCCTGTAGCTCCCAGCTGGCCTGGAACTCACTCTGTAGACCAGGCTGGCCTTGAACTCAAAGAGATCCACCTGCCTCTACTTCCCAAGTGCTAGGATTAAAGGTGTGCGCCACCACGCCCTGCTTAAAGATGGTTCTTAACAGCCATGTGGGTGCTGGGGATTGAACCTGGGTCCTCTGCAAGAGCAGACGGCACTCTTAACTGCTAGGCCATCTCTCCAGCCCCCTATAAGTAATTTTTTCATGTCTAAGTAAGAACAGTTTATTGAATGCACTGTAAAGGAATTGGGGACTGGGAAGAAATTAGAGTACAACCTGTTAGAACTCACTTTAAAAATGTATTTTAGCTGGGCATAGGCAGGACATGACTACTATCCTAGCACTCAGGAGGCAGATGCAGGAGAATCCTGAGTCCAGGGTGCCTGTCTGGTCTGTTACAGCAAGTTCAAGATCAGTCAGATCTATATAGCAACACTTGTCCTCAATACCAAAATAAAGTACTTCAAATGTTTCAAAAGTATTTCTGTAAAACACAGCATAATGGGTATACAAGTATATAGCAGTTTATATGTAGAAACTATAATTTGTGTCTGAGAATATAAAATCTCAGTGTCTGTGTGTGTGTGTGTGTGTGTGTTGTGTACAGACACACACATACCTGAATTTCTTTTCTTTTCTTTCTTTTTTTTTTTTTTGTCTTACTTCCTAGACCAGGCTGGCCTTGAAATCACAGAGATTCACCTGCCTCTGCCTCCTGAATGCTGGGATTAAAGGTGTGTACCACCACGTTTGACTATAACTGTATTTCCTAAAGAAAGTGTTGTGAATCAGTCAAACCTAGAATGAAAATATAGTCCTACCCATCCTACTGTGTGATCACAAGCCTCACTTCTCCAGCCCTCAGGTTCCTGTACTATAAGAGGAGGAAAAAATGGTGACTGTTTATAGAGTTGTTACAAAGAAATAATATACGAAATGTGCTTACATAGCACAGTGATTGTTTCTGTCACTCAATGAATGTGGTGACCATAACAAAAATGACTGTGTCTAACAAACAAATGGCAGAGTAGCTCACACCTATAATCTAAGCACTTGTAAGACTGAGGCAGGAAGAGCCTGAGTTTGGACCAGCCTGGAATATACAGTGAAACTCAGTCTCAAAACAAACACACACAGGTAGGATTCTTCTTCTGGATACATTCACACTTACTTTAAGACTTTAAGTACTCAGAGATTTTCATGTTACAGCTGATATTCTTGCATGGAAAGTAGTTACTATAAAACGTCACAATTTTTTAAAATTTATCAAACTTTAATAAAAATGTAAAATATCTTACCTGCTGAGAGCTTTCTATGACAAGAGCCAAGCCAAATTTTGAATCTCTAATCTTTATTGAACGCTATATAAAATGAAAAAAATGCATTTTATTATCTGATAATAGTGATTCTTTAATATAAGTTTTAATTATTTTTATTGAATTGTATTTTTGGTTTTTGAAAGATGCTATAGCTCAGGCTAGCCTGGAACCAACCATGTAGCCCAAGCTGGCCTTGAACTCACAGCAATCGTTTCTCCTGCTTCAGCCTCTTGATCATTGGGAAGCACCAGGCCTAGAAAGAGGTTTTTAAACTTTTGTTGTTTTTTTGAGACAGGGCTTCCCTGTACCCCAGCAGGCCTAGAACTTGCTATGTAGATCAGGCTGGCCTCCATCTCACAGAGATTCGCCTGCCTCTGCCTCCCAAGTCCTGGGACTAAAGGCATGCACAACCATGCCTATATCATTTTAATACAAGAACTTTCTTTTTTTTATTTTTCATAGTCTAAACACAAGAATTCCCTCTTTCTCTAACATTTTTCCTCAGAGATCCAGTAAATGAATGGACTCATACAGAAAACAGGTGGCAAAATGATAAGGTGGTACAAAAGACATTTCTGAAATATGCGAAAAGTCCTCTGATTCAGAGATTCCCAACTTCCCAGGAACTGACAGTTCTGAGTATTTTACACAAAGGTCCAACAATGTTACAGTTATCGGGAACCAGTATCTTTTGTGGCTGCTAAAGCAGGATTAGTTTACAGTCACAGGTATCCTGTGTTTCACATCATAGGTGGCTATGTTCTAAAAGAACCCCAAGTCTCTCTTTTCTTTTTTCATTCATTCATTCATTCATTCATTCATTCATTCATTCATTCATTCATAAATTCATTGTGTTGGGGAAACAAACCCAGAGCCTGGTAAATGCTGGGCATAAGCTTTACCATTAAGTTATACCTCCAGCCTTTATTTGTTTAAAACAAAAAGCTAACGAGCATTAATCACCAGGCATCAGAGAAGGCTGGGCCAATCAAATGTAATTAACACTTGCTGCTAAATGTACTATGGGGGATTAAGACTATCAGCAGGAGAGGGTCACTGGCTCCAGTAGCCTGCAAAGAGGAAGAGGGACAGAAGCACAATCGCAGGTTAAGCCTTGTAAAGAGATGCAGACCGTGTACTAGTGGGCTAGAAGAGAACCAGGGAGGACCTAAGGTTATACCAGCAGACCGAATGCTCAGAGCTGTGTGGCCTGCGGCAGGTGATGGTGTATCACACTTCTAAACACATGGGCAATCCTCAATCAATAAAGATTGAGGAAAAAAAGAATGGTTTTAGTGGAAATTTAAAAAATTTTTATTATATGTGTGTAAGTGTATTGCCCACATGTATGTAAGTGTACCCATGTTATACAATGCCCACAAAGGTCAGAAGAGGGGACTGGATCCCCCTGAAACTGGGGTTACAGTTGTTAGCTGCCATGTGAGTGCTGGGAACTGAACCCAGGTCCTCTGCAAGAGCAGTCAGTGTTCTTAACTGCTGAGCCATCTCTCCAGCCCCTTTAGTGGCATTTTTTTATGAAAGCCTGGCCTTTCCTCTAATGATTTTATGCTTCCCTAGGAGTTATTGTTATAGTTCAGAACCACAGAACACTAGAGTCCTGGTTTTATCAATAGGTACCCTAACTAGATGACACAGGTTGGTAAAATAGAAGTGCCATGAAGGGGACACACACACACACACACACACACACACACACGCACACGCACATGTGCACAGAGTAGTCAGGGCAGTGGCTGAGATGCAGGGCTCAAGTTAGAGGATGACTACCACAGTGACAAGCTGTGATGGGATCAGGTTGCAAGCTGTTTGGGTCAGGCTGAATTCACTCCAGAAGTCATATCTGGCAACTCTATTCTTAAATAACAAAAACATTCTATTTGAAGGACAGAAACCACAAGGTTGTTTACTACTGAGTAAATTTCAATTTAACAGGGATGAGGTTAGGTAAGCTATGATAACATATAAATGCTATTCATTTATACATGGTGGTACAAGACTAATCTAGAACTTGAGAGTCTGAGGTAGGAGGATTGCTGTGAATTTGATGCTAACCTAAGCTACACAGCAAGTTCTACATTAGCCTGGGCTACAGTGAGACCCACATTCAAAGAGAGAGCCCTAACACAACCAAACTAAACGAAACCCAGCAATAAGCAACACGAGCACCAATTTATCAAATACCATATAGAATTTTCCCAGCCTTGATAACAAAGTATTTCTACATAGAAATGCAGCTTAGTGGCAGAGCTTGTGCAAGGCCCTGGGTTTGATCACCTGTACCATAAACAAAACAAATGATCATTTTTTTTTTTTTGAGACAGGGTCCCCCTTTAGTCCCAGCTGGCCTGGAGCTCCCTATGTAGATCAGGCTGGCCTTGAACTCACAGAGATCCACCTGCCTTTGCGTCCTGAGCGCTAGGATTAAAGGCGTGCACCACCACGCCCTACAAATTATCAGATTTCTTTAGATGGTTAGGAAACATTTTCTCCCTACCAAACTCAATGATTATGTGTTTAATGTGCTACTTTTCTGTGCCAGTCTGAAAGCCTCTCAATGGCAGGAGTTGAGGGTTGTTTCCATGAGTTAATCTCAAGCACAGAGCAGACCAAGTCTCTATGTTGGGCAGATCAGTAAGGACCAGATATTCTCAGCTTTGGGGTAGGTTTTTTTTTTTTTTTTGGTCTTTTTGAGACAGGGTCTCTCTGTAGCCCCAGCTGTCCTGGAACTCACTCTGTAGACCAGGCTGGCCTTGAACTCACAAAGATCCACCTGCTTCTGCCTC
>VZQC01013896.1:1256790-1272164 GCA_009823505.1 Rhizomys pruinosus
AAAAAGAATTAAAAAAAAAAAAAAAAAAAGAAATGTGATACATCACATTAAAGAAAGGCACTAACCACTCACAGAATCTGCTTGTGGCTGGTGGTAACGACAGGTTCCTCACAGAGCAAAAGGGCTTAGTAGGACCTGTTGCTTGTCCACAAATGCAAAGATGCCCAAAAGAAAGTGTCAGAGAGCACCCCTGCAGGGAACACACTCTGCGACAGGTTCCTGCTCCTTCCCCAGGGCACACTGATCCCTTATCTGAATGAAGTGGGTTTCTCATCCCTGCTTCTGCCTCCTTTCATAAACAGGCTTGTGTGCCTCCTTCCTAAGCTGCTTCTTCCTTGAAAGAAACTTTTAAGATACACCTAACTGCCAGTCATCTATCTTTTTTTCTCTGAAGAACAGTAATGAAGCTTTTAAGGGCCTGCTGACAGCACACTAAGCACTGGCTCCATAGACTGCTGCTGAAGTATTAGTATCAAGGCAAATTTGGGTTGGGAGAGACAAGACATTCGAGTACTGGACTAACATGTAGACTTTATAACATAGCACTAAATTTTCTATCTCCACATGTCTATCTCTAGCAGTCAATCTGAGGTGACTATGCAATACTTCTGCATTTCTTTTTTTTTTGGCCTTTAAAAAAATTTTTTTTAATTTTATTTATTTTTGTATGTGTATGAATGTACTGTCTACATGTAGGTTTGTGCACCCGTGTCGTGCAATGCCCCAGAGGTTAGAAGAGGGTCTCGGATTCCCCTGGAACTGGAGTTCTCCTGGAATTGGAGTTACAGACAGTTCTTAGCCACCATGTGGGTGCTGGGGATCGAACCTGGGTCCTCTGCAAGAGCAGTTGATGCTCTTAACCACTAGGCTATCTCTCCAGCCCCACTTCTGCATTTCTTAAAGTGAAGCATGGCTTCCAGAAACCACAGCTATGAATAGTTAATGTTCACTACCCATTATTCTTTCAGTGGAAACTATTCCATGACTCTTGCAAACAGGGCTTCTGGAGTTTTAACAGCTACACTGGAAATCTGATGTCAGGATCAGGAATTACTGATGGAGTCAAGCTGAGGGAGAACCTGTGTTCCCTGACTATAGGTTTTACACCTATCCTTTCTTTTATTTAAATTTGAGAAAACCCTGTAGATTTAACTTTTCTCAAGTTACATTTACATATGATGCTGTTTCATATTCTCCAGCTAATATGAATCAACATTTATAAATTAAGCCAGAAATATAAAATAGAAATAAACTCACCTCTATCACCATTATTTCCTTTGGTGTCTTCAATTGAATCTAAACAATCAATAAGGACTTCTCCAGGTCTTGTTTTCATCTGTCTAAAATAAATATAAAAGTGTGATAATTATAGCTACAACTATACAACTATATCTCCTTATAATCTATTTAGGGAAGATGTCATATATATATATATATATATATATATATATATATATATATAGAGAGAGAGAGAGAGAGAGAGAGAGAGAGAGAGAGAGAGAGAGAGAGAGAGAGAGAGAGAGAGAGAGAGAATGACAATCAACACTACAAAGTATATAGTACCAAGTGCTCATGCACCTGAAAATAAGGTATTTAAGAACCTCCAAGCCAGGCATGGTGGCGCACACCTTTAATCCTAGCACTTGGGAGGCAGAGGCAGGCGGATCTTTGTGAGTTCAAGGCCAGCCTGGTCTACAGAGTGAGTTCCAGGACAGCTGGGGCTACAGGGAGACCCTGTCTCAAAAAGACCCCCCCCAAAAAAAGGAAAAAAAGAAATACTGTTTGGTAACTGGGGGTGGGGGATAGATAATTGAGAATCTGGAATCCTAGAATGACACAGGTCTGGGCCTTACTCTGAAAAGTAGGACACCTCCCAGAGGTTTCTAAGTGGAAAAAAAAAAGCACATCAGACAGTTATAGAAGGAATGGTTTTAAAAAAGAGTTATATGAAAAGTATCCTCAGGATTCATAAAACAATTAGATGTATGTCACAGAAGATAACACCAAAAGACTAGATTAATGACTGACAGAGCCACAAGCGTGCAAGCCTGAAATCCCAGCACTTAGGAGACCAGGTGTTCTAGGTCATCCTCAGCTACATAGTGAGTTCAAGGCCAGCCTAGATCACATGAGATTCTATCTCAAAAGAACTAAAACTAAACAGCAAAGAAAACCCAATAAACTAAAAATAAAATAGCAGGGATAGAACCTTTAACAAACTTGCTATAGAGCTAATGCAGTAAGCTGCTCAGAACACCAATATGATCAGATCACTTCCTGGTTTAAAAGCTTTCCATGTCATCCAACTGTTTAGAAGTAGGAGCCCCAAATCTGCTGTTAAACACCTAAAATTTTAGCTACACAGTGAGATCTTGTCTCAATAAATAATAAATAACCTAGCTAACCAACATATTTGTATTTCCATCTTTCTTGTCCCAGACTATATCCTTTAGCCAGTGAGCATTATATAAGCATCCTCCTCCTCCTCCTCCTCCTCCTCCTCCTCCTCCTCCTCCTCCTCCTCCTCCTCCTCCTTCTTTCTAGAACACTCCGTGTGTCTACACTGGCAAAGCTATTCCTGTCCTTCAGAATCAATTCAAATACTATTTCTTTTTTGAAGCCTTCCCCAGATATAAAAACTGTTTTGTTTCTAGGTTCCCAACTTCCTGCTCATTCATAATAAATAAATAAATTAATCAATAAATAGCTTTGTATTTTGGGTCTGTGTGTATGGTGTTATGAATACACATGTGTGGGGCCACATGGACATGTGTGAAGAGGATGTTGGGCACCTTCTTCTATCACTTCTCACTTCATTCCTTTAAGATGGTGCATTAGTCACTTTTCTGTTGCTGAGATAAAACCACCATGACCAAGGGAACTCATAAAAGGAAGAGTTTATTTGAGCTCACGATTGATTAGAATCCATTGTGGCAGGAGGCATAGTGGCAGGAGCTGGAGCAGAAAGCTGAGATTCTCATCTTCCAATGAGCACAGGAAGTCAAGAGACAGAGCAACTGGAGACTGCAAGGCTTGCTGAACTCACTAAGCCTGCCCCCAATGATGTACTTCCTCCAGCATAGCCACACCTTCTAAGACCCCCCAAAAACAGCACCACCAACTGGGGACAAAATAACTGAATACTTGAAGCCTATGAGGGACACTTTCATTCAAACCACCACAGATGGTCTCTCACTGAACCAGAAGCGGGCCGGCAAGTGAGTTCCTGGGATCCACCTGTCTCTGCCTCCCAACACCAGGGTTACAGGCATGTACAGTTTTGCTGTTTTTGTAACGTGGGTGCTGGGGATTCAAATTTAGGTGCTCATGCCTGCACAACAATTTCTCTTGCCCAGTAAACTATCTCCTCAGTTTTTATTTTTTCTCCCTTTTTATTTTTTTTTTTTCCAGAATGGCACTTGCCACACTTATGTGTATCTCCTATACTAGAATGGGGAAGGGGTGTTAGACTAGCATTCCATTATGTCTGTATGTCTGTCATCACAGTAATAAGCATATGAAAAATGGAAAATGTTCATCAAATCTGGAGTTTTCTTTGAATTATGAGCCCTCCAAGAATGACACAGAAGGCCATAGAATGTGTATAATGTTTTGCTATGGTTTGTAATCTTACAAATCTCCCCTCCCTCAACTTCCTAAAGGATCTATGGCTTATTGCCAGGCCTCTAAAGGAACTCCCTAGTTCCTTTACTTGGCTCTTGTGGTTAGGATGGGTCTGGGATGGGGTTGGGTGGGAGGAGGACAGTATGGAAAGGACTGGAAGAGGGTTGGAGGGAGGCTCTGTTCTATGTGGTACTGTATATAAAAGGTATTTGCTCATCTCCAAGTTAAAAATAAATAAAAGATCCAATATCATTCAGGGTGGCCAGCTACTACAAAGCCTGAGAAATGTACCAACACTTCATTTTTCTGTTTAAAGAGGTCCTGTCCAAGATAAAATGCCATAAAGACATGGCTATTAAGTTCCACAGCATTAATCCAAGATTTTCAGTTTTAATGTTTTCCAACACTTAACATCTCAATGAGCTTCCCCCATCCCTGGACTTCTGGACAGCAAAGTTTCTAACCATTTCTCTTTCAAGCATATTTCCCGAAAACAGGGCTTCTGTTTGAGACGCTCTGACAGAGGGCTGTTGCTTTCACTAGTGACTTAGTTGACAGCTATAGGAAAGCTTCCCACCGACATGAAGTCTGCGTGGTTAGGAATTTTGAGACTGCTCCCTCCCACTCCCCTCATTTTATAAGCCTAAGTCATCCAACCAGGGCCTGGGCGGTCTCGGTTCTCAGCCTCTTTCGGTTCACAGTCGGGAAGGCCAGGACCAGGCCAGAGACCACTAGGGCCGAGGTCATGTCACGTGAGCGCGTTCCTACTCCAGGCTGGGCTCAGAGCCGGTCAGGGCGACCCAAGGCAGGGACGATGGCGCGAAACTGCAGAGCTGGCCTGGGCCGCCAGCCGCCGTGTGCAGGCTCAGCTCTGGGTCCCCGCCACCCTCCGCCCGCGGGGATCACGGAGACTCACTGAGAGGATACGTCGAAGCGAACGTCCCGGTCCTCCCACAGCACGTCCAGTACAGACATGACGGCCGAGGCCTCGCGCTGGCGCTGTCCACCTCCGCTCTGCGGCGTCTCCCCGTTCCAGGGCAAAGCGCCGCCTTTGTCGCGACGGCTACGGCAGGCGGCGAGGCCCCAGATTTCACAGGGAAGCGCACACTCTTCCCACTGCCTTTTTGTGTCTTTAGGTCGATTGGAGGCGGGAGGCCGGGAGGGAGCTTGTCCTCCGAGCTGCCCTTCCGGTCTCCAAGCAAATCTTTAGCCATTGCGCCCTTCCTGCTGTTTTCCTACACCATCAAGAAATTTTAACTTGATTGCTTTCCTAGATCCGTCCAGATCTGGCCCTGCCCACCTCTCAGACCCAAGTGGCCTTTGCTGTCAGGCTACATTCCAACCAAGGCTTAGAACCTCAGAGGGACCCCTACGCTGTCTGGAAGGGTGTTTTCTTAGGTGTGTGTGCATGGCCCGCCTTTTGTCACTTAAGTCTCATTTCCCAACTCAACTCTGGCGGTCCCTCTGCTGTGAGCAAACAAAAGACAGGCACTTGAGCCATCTAGTTAACTCTTTGAGCAATGTCTGGCACAGGCTGAGCGCCTAATAAATTTTTTTTTCTTTTCTTTTCTTTCTTTCCTTCTTACTTTCCTTCTTTCTTTCTTTATCTTTCTTTTTCTTTTTTCTCTTTCTCTCTCCCTCCTTCCTTCTCTCTCTTTCCTTCTTTCTCTTTCTTTCTCCCTCTCTTTCTTTTTTCTTTCTTTCTTTCTCTCCTTCCTTCCTTCTCTCTCTCTTTCCTTTCTCTCTTTCTCTCCCTTTCCTTTCCCCTTTCCCCTTTCCCCTTTCCCCTTTCCCCTTTCCCCTTTCCCCTTTCCCCTTTCCCCTTTTCCCTTTCCCCTTTCCTTTCCTTTCCTTTCCCCTTTTCCTTTCCTTTCCTTTCCCCTTTTCCTTTCCTTTCCTTTCCTTTCCCCTTTTCCTTTCCTTTCCTTTCCTTTCCCCTTTCCTTTCCTTTCCTTTCCTTTCCTTTCCTTTCCTTTCCTTTCCTTTCCTTTCCTTTCCTTTCCTTTCCTTCTTTCCTTTCCTTTTTTCTTTCTCTTTCTTGTCTTACTCTGTAGCCCCTGCTGGCCCAGAAATATAACAGCCTCCGCTTCCTGGGTGCTGAAATTACAAGCATTCATCTTGCCCAGTTTTTAAATACTTAAAACACTTTATTTAATTATGTATATGTGTATGTAGGTTTGTGCCTTAGAGTGCAGTGCTGGAGTTACAGACTGCTGTGAGTTGAATTCAGATCCTCTAAAGACCAATACAGGCTCTTAACCATTGAGCCATCTCTCCAGGCCTTAAATACTTTTTGAATGAATGAAATATTTTTTTCTTAGCACACGATAATTCCTTAAATTCCCAATTCACAGTGATCTGGGGTTTTCTGGATGTACTCAAAACTCCTTTCACGGCCACATTGTTTGTACGATAACGTGAGAATACTTCTCTTTTAAACTCTCATTGGGTCATGGATGCACATTATGTATAATTGAATGTGGAAGCAGATTAAGCAGAATCTAGTTTCCTTTTCTTTTTTCCCTAGGGTCTTGCACTATAGGCCAAATTGGCCTGGAACTCACTATGGAGCGCAGAAAGGCCTTGAACACGTAGCCCTCCCACCCCAGCTCCCAAGTGGTGGAGTTAGAGATGGGAGTCATCCTACCCAACTACTTTTACTAGTTTGTTGAATTTATGAATTACTGTAATATTTTGTTTTCAAGATTTATTGTATCTTTCAAATCATGTTAATATTCCTCAGCCTTTTTTAAAATTTTATTTTATTTATTTATTTATGTGTGTGAATGTATTGTCTGCATGGAGGTTTGTGCACCTGTGTCGTGCAATGCCATGGAGGTCAGAAGAGGGTGTCGGATTCCCCTGGAACTGGAGTTACAGACAGTTCTTAGCCACCATGTGGGTNTATGTAGTCAAGGCTGCCTTTGAATTCACAAGAAATCCACCTGCCTCTGCCTCCCGAGTGTTAGGTTAATCAGGCAGTGAGCCCCACCACACACCTCAGCTTAAAGGTGCGGTTTAGCTCTAGCTGCTTCACTGTTGGGTGTTTTTTGTTTCATATTAAATGCTTCTTGGGAGATCAAAACTGCCGGTCTTCTGCAAGAGGGTTATGCACTTTTAAACACTGAGCCATCTCTCCAGCCCTTTAAGTGAATTAATTTAAAAAGGTAAGTCAGATGGGGCTGGAAGGATGGCTTAGCGGTTAAGAGCGCCCGACCGCTCTTACATTAGAGGACCCCCGCGGTTTCGATCCCTCAGCACCCCATTCATGCGGCGAAGAACGCCGTCTGAACTCCCAAGTTCCAGAGACTCCCAAGTTCCAGGGGAATCTGAGACACTCTTTTGACCTCCGTGCATTCGCAGACACGGGTGCACAGACTTGCAATGCAGACAGTACATTGATACTACATCCGAAATAAATTAAAAAAAAAAAGTAAGTAATCAGTAAAAAAAAAAAAAAAAAAAAAAATATAATACTATATATATATATTACTATAATATATATTATCACAAGATAAATTAAACCTCTTTGGGATCTCAATACTTAAGTCTATATTGAATTTTAAGAATATAATGGTGAAGAGTTCTATGCAGCAGTAAAGAAAGATGACATCATGAGCTTTGCAGGAAAATGGCTGGAGCTAGAAGACATCATGCTGAGTGAAGTAACACAGTCCCAGAAAAACAAACGATGAATGGTATCCCTCATCTGTGGATGCTAGTGCCAATTACATAGCTGTAAGTATTTCTTGTGCATAGCCCCTTGAGCTTTTGTCCAAGCATTTGGGAGTGATGCATATTGGAAACAGCAACAACAACAACAGAAAGGACTGCATCAAACAACTGACTGAAACTGAACTTCTGCTCAAAATAGTCAACTTCCACATGGAGAAATTTAAGAAAGACTGAGAAAAAAAAGAATATATTGGGGGGCTGGAGAGATGGCCGAGCAGTTAAGAGCACTGACTGCTCTTGCAGAGGATAGGGTTCTATCCCCAGCACCCACATGGCAGCTGAAAACTGTCCGTAACTCCAATTCCAGGAGAACTCCAGTTCCAGGGGAATCCGACACCCTCTTCTGACCTCTGCGGCATTGCACAACATGGGTGCACAAACCTACATGCAGACAGTACATTTATACACATAAAATAAATAAATAAAATTTAAAAAAGAATATAATGGTGAAATAAATAAGTAAATAAATAAATAGGGCTAGAGAAATGGCTCAGTGGTTAAGAGCCCCAGCTGCTCTCAAAGAGGATCTGAGTTCAATTCCCAGAATGTGCATGGCAACAAACACCTGTCTGTAACTCCAATTCCAAGGGATCTGACACCTTCTTCTGACCTCTTAGGGCACTGCATGACATGGGTGCACTTATATACATGCAGGCAATACAGTCATACACATAAAATAAAAAAACAAGCCGGGCATGGTGGCGCACACCTTTAATCCCAGCACTCGGGAGGCAGAAGCAGGTGGATCCCTGTGAGTTCAAGGTCAGCCTGGTTTACATAGTAAGTTCCAGGCCAGCTAGGACTAAAAGGGAGTCCCTGCCTCGAAAAGACCAAAAAAAATTTCTAAAAAAGAATATAATGGTGTCCTGAAACCATAAATTTTATAATTACAGCTTTAAATTATTATTTAAAGACTGGGGGTGCAGTTTAGTGGGAAAGTATTTGGCTGGCATGTTCAAAGTTTTGGGTTCATTCTCCAGCATCCACCAACTCTCCCTCCCCCAGTATTTTCTCAGGCTCTTATGTATCAGGTTCTGTGCCAAGTCCTGAAGATACCAGAAGGAATTTTCTTAACTGTGAAGAGGCTAATGGAGACAAAGGAACATGAAGTGGACATGTATTAAGGTAGGTCCCCAGTGAGTCATACCCTTGTATAATCCTTGCCCCTTGAGGGTAGATGGATCCTGTGACTTGCTTCTAGCTAGTAGAGCATAGCAAAGCAGACAGGATATCATTCCCTGATTATGTTTTATATAATATAACCTGAGTACCAGACTTTGAGCTACCTGTCATCATCAGTACCAATGACCAGAGACATAATTGAATCTGTAAACTTTAATCGGAGAATTAGCCCAGCATGGTGGTGCACACCTTTAATCCTAGCACTTGGGAGGCAGAGGCAGGCGGATCTCTGTAAGTTCAAAGCCAGCCTGGTCTACATAGAGAGCTCCAGGCCAGCTGGGACTAAAAGGGAGATCCTGTCTCAAAAAGGCCAAACCAAACAAAACCAAGCAAAACAAAACAAAACAAAACTTTAATCAGAGAATTGGCAATCTGGAAAGACAGAGAATTAACAGCCTAGAGATCTGCCTATGTCTCACCTCTAGCTTTATGGGCTTGGGGGAAGGCAATCAACCATTCCAGGGGTTAGTCTTGCCTGTCTGGTCAGGTGGTCAGTCTCATTTCTGAGACTCTATTTGTGCCTCTTTAGTTGCCACCCCTTGTACTCATCACTCATTCTGTAGATATTTGGGCTAAGGAAGTTCTTGAACTGCTCAGTCTAATTTCTGATGTTATCAACTTGATATTCTTCCAAGGGAGTCTGGGGCAGGGGGAATGTGTTAACTCAGAATAAACAAACCACACTAAGCTATTAGTATCATATATGTGCAGACTTTTTTTTACAATCTGGTACAAATGTCTTTATAATATAAGATATGATAGTACCCCTGTCTAGCTCTTCTGCTCCTATCAATAAGACTTAGTTTCAACCAAATGGGAAAGATGCATTTGCATATCTTGATAGCCAGCTGCTAAGATAAAGATATTTGTTAATATCAGAAGCCTTAGTCCTAAGAACTCAAGGGACTGAAATCAGTTAATCATCTGAATAATGTTGAAAGCAGATCTTGAGCATCTGTTGAGGCTATAGCTCTGGGACATAACTGGGTTTCAGCCTAGAAGGTCTTGGGTGCTCAAGCTTCTGACCTAGAAAATGGTGGGATACTAAGTGCCCTGTTTTGAGCTGCTAAATTTGTGATACTTTGTCCTATAGCAATAGAAAATTAATACAAATTTAGGGTTGACATTAGAACCAGGCAATAGACAGAGACTTCTAGATCTAGCAAATTCTAGTGCCAGCAGTAGGCTGATAAAATGACTCACCTGCAAACATGTGCTCTGTTCCATGGAAAAGCAAAGATGGCTCGGAGGACAGAAACAAGAGTCTGAAGGGCAAAGGAAGCCAAAGCCTTTCCTGGAGTTTTCTTTCCTTTCATTTAGTGTTATTGGGGGTGGGGATGGCAAGTATGTGCCACACACACAAGTATGTGCCACAGCACACATGTGGAGGTCAGAGGAAAACTTTTTTTTTTTAATTTTTTTTTAAATTTTTATTTATTTATTTATTTTTATGTGTATGAATGTATTGTCTGCATGCAGGTCTGCGCACCCGTGTCGTGCGATGCCGCGGAGGTCAGAAGACGGTCTCGGATTCCCCTGGAACTGGAGTTCTCCTGGAACCGGAGTCACAGACGGTTCTTAGCCGCCATGTGGGTGCTGGGGATCGAACCCGGGTCCTCTGCAAGAGCGGTCGTCGCTCTTAACCGCTAGGCCATCCCTCCAGCCCCCAGAGGAAAACTTTTAAGTTCTTTCCTTCCACTGTGGGTTCCAGGGATCAAACTCCTGTCATCAGGCTTGTGGGACAAACACCTTTATCCACTAAGCCATCTATTTCAGTGATCCAGCCAGACTTTAAAAATTAATAAAAATCCAATATTTGTCCAGATGGATAGATATGAAAACTGTTTTACACTGATGGCTCAACATACATTTTTTATATTTTATTTCATTTATTTTATTTTTTAAAATATTTTATTTATTTTTATTTTATTTGTATGCGTGTATTGCCTGCATATATGTAAGTACTCCTGTGTTGTGCAATGCCCATGGAGGTCAGAAGAGGATGTCAGGAACCCTGGAACTGGAGTTACAGACAGCTGTTAGCTGCCATATGAGTGCTGGGAATCGAACCTGGGTCTTCTGCAAGAGTAACCAGTGGTCTTAACTGCTGAGCCATCTCTCTAGCCCCTTATATTTTGTTTATGTGTTTGAGTGTTTTGCCTGCATGTATGTAAGTGCATCACATGTATGCAGTGCCTGCAGAGGCCAAAGGAGGGCATCAGATTCCTCTGGTTCTGTAGTTACAGAAGGTTGTTAGCCACCATGTGGTTACTGGGAACCAAGATTGGGTCTTCTGGAAGAGCAGTAAGTGCTCTTAACCACTCAGCCATCTCTCCAGCCCCTCAAATGATTGTTTGCTTTGAGTGAAGGATTCAATATCTTGTTTAGCTTGGTCTCCAATCTCTAGGTTCAAGCCATTGTTCTGCCTCAGTCTCTTAAAAAGCTAGCACTGGCCGGGCGTGGTGGCGCACGCCTTTAATCCCAGCACTCGGGAGGCAGAGGCAGGCGGATCTTTGTGAGTTCAAGGCCAGCCTGGTCTACAGAGTGAGTTCCAGGACAGCTGGGGCTACAGGGAGACCCTATCTCGAAAAGACCAAAGGCAGGCGGATCTTTGTGAGTTCAAGGCTAGCCTGGTCTACAGAGTGAGTTCCAGGACAGCTGGGGCTATAAGGAGACCCTGTCTCGAAAAGACAAAAAAAAAAAAGGAAGCTAGCACTGCTGGTATGTACCATCATGCCCAGGTTGGTGACTCATTTTCACCTCCCATTCCCTCATTTTTAACTGGAATGTCTAAAACCATTACCCAGGGTTGATGGGATGGTTCAGCAAGTAAAGGTGCTTGCCTTCAAGCTTAATGACCTGAGTTTGGCCCCCGGAACCCACAGAGTGGAAGGAGAGAAACAATTGAGATTGTCCTCTGATCTCCACACATATACACAAATAAATAAAGATAAAACCTTTGAGCCATCTCTCCAGACCTAAGAAAGTTTGGATTTGTTTGTTTGTTTGTTTGTTTGAGGCGGGATCTCAATATGTAGCCTGGGCTGGCCTGGACCTCACTATGTAGACTAGGTTAGCCTTGAACTCAAAGAAATTCATCTGCCTTTGCCTCTCAAGTGTCGGGATGAAAGGTATGTATCATCATGACCAGCCCCAAGAAGTTTAATTTTTTTCCCAATACTCTATGTATATATAGATATAGAAAGAGATACTATTTTTTGAAATAAAATTAACATAAAAACTCATGTCAGGGGCTGGAGAGGTGGCGCAGCAGTTAAGAGCACTGACTGTCCTTGCAGAAGACTCAGTTCAAATCCCAGCATTCATGTGGGGGCTAACTCCAGTTCCAGAGGACTGAACACTGTCTTCTGTCTCCCTCAGGCATTTCATGACACAGATGCACTTAGATTCATGTAAACGTAACTCTTATACACATAAAAAACCCCAGAACTCATGTCATAGATAAGGATTAAGTTTGGGTTTTGAGGTGACTTGGGTCCAAATTCGTACTACATGTATGCTAAGACTTTTACTTTAAAACTCTGAAAAAATCTATGTTGTTTCTTCTACCACTAGCCAGCATAGGTCACCCAGACACTTGCAGATGCTGTTGAAGATCAGCTATGCCAGCATAGGTCGCCCAGACACTTGCAGATGCTGTTGAAGATCAGCTATGCCAGCATAGGTCGCCCAGACACTTGTAGAGACACTGTTGAAGATCAGCTATGCCAGCATAGGTCGCCCAGACACTTGTAGAGACACTGTTGAAGATCAGCTATGCCAGCATAGGTCGCCCAGACACTTGTAGAGACACTGTTGAAGATCAGCTATGCCAGCATAGGTCGCCCAGACACTTGCAGATGCTGTTGAAGATCAGCTATGGGCTTGGCACTGTGCTCAGAGCTGGGTGATGTCCTGATTAGCACAAATAGGGTGTCTGGCCTTGTGGAACTTTTATTTTAGTAGAAGACAGCCCATGGCCTGAATAGCAAAGAAATATAATTAAACAAGCATAAAAACTAATTGTTAAGCTGGGAGTGGTGGCGCACGCCTTTAATCCCAGCACCCAGGAGGCAGAGGCAGGTGGATCTCTGTGAGTTCAAGGCCAGCCTGGTCTACAGAGAAAGCTCCAGTCCACCTGGGACTAAAGGGAGACCCTGTCTAAAAAAGACAAAAAAAAAAAAAAAAAAACCAAAACAAAACAAAACTTATTGTTAGCCTTAGGCCACTGAGTCATTTCTTCCCCTGTTCCACTCGTCTCATTAAAAATGATAACTTTTTAAGAAATTAATGTTGGCTGAGCATGGTGGCACACACCTTTAATCCCAGCACTTGGGAGGCAGAGGCAGGTGAATCTCTGTGAGTTCAAGGCCAGCCTGGTGTACATAGCGAGCTCCAGGTCACTTGGGGCTAAAGGGCCACCCTGTCTCAAAAAGTAAAAAAAAATTTAATGTTGGTAGTTCATGGGTAATTGTATTAGTCACTGTTCTGTTGCTGTGATAAAACCACCATGACCAAGGGAACTTATAAAAGGAAGAGTTTATTTGAACATAACGATTGACGGTTCCAGGGAATTAGAGTCCATCATGGTGGGGAGGCATGGTGGCAGGAGCTGGAGCAGAAAGCTGAGGTTCACATCTTCCAGTGAACACAGGAAGCAGAGAGAGAGCAACTGGAAACCTGCAAGGCTTGTTGAACTCTCTAAGCCCTCCCCCAGTGACATACTTCCTCCAGCATGGCCACACCTTCTGTGACCTACCAAAACAGGGCCACCAACTGGGGACAAAAATGTCTGAATACTTGAAGCCTATGGGGGACATTCTCATTCAAACCACCACAGTAATAATAGAAACCTTTTCTCCAAGGTGTCAGCTTTTAGGTTTCATTGAGTGCCTACAGCATGGATGTCCCAGTGGCTGCTTTTCTTTTTTCCAGGTAGGCATATATTACTGGAAGACAGTCAGTAAACTAAACTTCATTCTAAAGCATTAAGACTTTACCTGGAGCTGGGTGTGTTGGCAGAAGCAGCCAGATCTCTATGAGATCAAGGCCTGCCTGATCTACATAGTGAATTCTAGGCCAATGTTAATTGAAATGTATTTCCTTTTTTTAGTTTTATTGAGGTATAATTAGTATACAAGAAACTGCACATAATCAATGTATACAGTTTGGTGAATTGTATCATCATAATCAAACTAATAAACAAATCCATTATCTTCAAATGTTTACTTGCTTTTCTTTGTGGGTTTTGTTTGTTATATGGTAAGCGCACTACACGAACTATATCCTTGTTCTAGTTTCTCTTCAATTGCTGTGACAAACCAATCTGACCAATACTAACTTGGGGAGGAAAGGGTTTATTTGGGTCACAACTCCCAGGTCACAGTTCATCACTTAGGGAACTCAGGGCAGGAACCTAGAGGCAGAAGCTGAAGAGCAAGCCAGTAAGCAGTGTTTCTCCGGGGCCTGTGCTTCATTCAGCTCCAGGTTCCCACCTGAGTTCCTGCCTTGGCCTTCCTAAGTTATGAACTGTGACCTGTGAGATTTGTGAGCCAAATAAACCCTTTCCTCCCCAACTTGTTATTGGTCAGAGTATTTTATCACAGCAATGGAGAAGTAAACTAGAACAATTCTCAACAACAAAAATTTTTTGTGGTGCTGGGGATCTAACCCAGGACATCGTATGGTAAGCATGCTTACATCTCCAACCCATACTCTCAACAAAACTTGAAGTGTGCAATGAATGTCCTATTGCTGTCTGCAGGCAATATGTGGCACAACAGCTCTCTGGAACATACTTGGGCTGTTCCAAGTATTTGGTGTATACCTTAACTCTGATATGGTCATTAACCTCTATGTAAGAACAGCCAATAAAGTCATATTACAAGTTCCTGAGTAGCATGAATTGTTTCAAAATATAGGGGGCTAGAGGTATAGCTTAGCAGTAGAAAGTTTGCATATCAACACACACACACACACACACACACACACACAGTGGGATCATTTAAAGACTTCAAGCTTATACTCCAGCACTTGGGAGGCAGAGGTGGATCTCTGTGAATTCAAGGCTAGCCCAATCTACATAGCGAGTTC
The DNA here is from genome assembly GCA_009823505.1 of Rhizomys pruinosus. Lineage (NCBI taxonomy): Eukaryota > Metazoa > Chordata > Mammalia > Rodentia > Spalacidae > Rhizomys > Rhizomys pruinosus. Next base: position 1,271,425 of record VZQC01013896.1, read on the forward strand.
CAGGCTAGCTGGGGCTACAAGGAGACCACCCTGTCTCAAAAAGACCAAAAAAAAAAAGATGTTCTGTTGGACATCTTCATGGATATCATGAAGGTTTTTTAATGTGTATGTTTTGTCTGTATGTATGTAAATCCATCACATGTGTGCAGTGTCCATGGAGGGCAGAAGAGGGAGTTGGATCTCCTGGAACTAGAGTTATGGATGGTTGTTAGCCACCATGTGGGTGCTGGGAAACCAACCCGAGTCCTTCACAAGAGCAGCCAGTGCTCTTAACTAGGGAGCCCTTTCTTTAGCCCCAAGGAATGATGGCTTTTTCTTTCACTGAAAAGGGAATGTGCTGATGAATAAAAGAGAAACATTCTCAATCTCTGACCAAATTCATCAGCAATTAATATAGATTGTGAGAAGAGTGCCTTTCTGTAAAATCTGTGTTCATGAACGTATTCTTCCTCAGAAGAACCTTCTAGGACTTTAAGCATGAAGGGATGCTGGATTTTGTCAAAGGCTTTTTCAGCATCAATTGAGATGATGGTGTGGTTTTTGTCTTTGATTCCGTTTATGTGTTTGATGATGTTTATTGATTTTCGTATGTTGAACCATCCCTGCATCTCTGGTATGAATCCAACTTGGTCATGATGGATGATCTTCTTGATGTGGGTCTGTATGCGATTTGCCAGTATTCTGTTTAGAATTTTGGCATCTGTGTTCATGAGGGAGATGGGTCTATAATTCTCCTTTTT
>VZQC01013896.1:1282420-1337906 GCA_009823505.1 Rhizomys pruinosus
TTTGTCATTGTATCCCTCTAGGTCCTTTTTGAATTTTTCATTCTCTCTCTTTAGTTCTCTGAATTCCTCTTTATGTTCTTTAATTTCTTTGCATAGGTCTGCAATTATTCCTCTAAGATCTGTTCCTTGGGTCTCCTCCAAGGGGTTCCCATTGTAGCTATCTCCTACAGGTTTGGTAGAGCTTGGTGCAGGATTATCCTGTGCCTTTCCCATGTTGTCCCTTCATCGTGTCCCTGGCATGTGGGCTTCCCTTTTGTGGTTCAGATCACAAATATTGGATGGTTTTGCTTTCCTCCTTCAGATGCTTTTTTTTTCCTTTCCTCCTCCTTGTTTATGGAGTATTGACTTGTCTACTTTTCAATTTTGTTTATGTATTGGATATTGGAAGCCTAAGCACTCTTCTCTTCTTGTTCTGAAGGTTCTCCCAAAAAAAAAGTCCACTTGGATTCTCACCAATCTGGGGAGGGGGGTGATATGCCTGATCTAGCCCGCGCCCCAGCAGCTGGCACAAAGGTGCAGAGCCTAAAAGGCGTCAGAGACACGACCCCCTAGCTGCAGCCCTGGAAAGAGCCCACCTCCAAAGGTACTTGCCCATGTGACTTCCAGGCAGCCCGCACAAATGTGCAGAGCCACTGGCCCTGGCCCAAATCTGCAGACCCTCTGGCCCGGCACCCAGGTCCCACCCAAAAGTCCTCAGAAACACAACCCCCTAGCTGCAGCCCCGGAAAGAACCCACCTCCAAAGGTACTTGCCCATGTGACTTCCGGGCAGCGCGCACAAATGTGCAGAGCCACTGGCCCTGGCCCAAATCTGAGGACCCTCTGGCCCGGCACCTGGGCCCCACCCCTCACTGTTCTTTTTTATATCCATTCTTATAGCTTCATAATCTAACACCAGCAATACTTTCGTATATGTATAACTTTTCTTGTTGTGACTAAATACCTGACAAGAAGCAACTCAAGGGAAGAAGGGGTTATTTGGGCTTATAGTTTACATGTTGCCCATATGTATGTAAGTGTTCTTGTGTCATGCAATACCCGCAGAGGTTGGAAGAAGGTGTCAAAAGTAGAATTTTTAAAAATTTCTGTATGTGTATGAATGTACTGTCTGCATGCAAGTCTGTGCACCCGTGTTGTGCAATGCCACGGAGGTCAGAAGAGGGTGTTGGATTCCCCTGGAACTGGAGTTCCCCTGGAATTGGAGTTTCAGATTGTTCTCGGCCACCATGTGGGTGCTGGGGATCGAACTCAGGTCCTCTGTAAGAGCGGTCAGTGCTCTTAACCACTAGGCCATCTCTCCAGCCCCAAAAGTAGAATTATAGATGGTTGTCAGCCACCATGTGTGTACTGGGAATTAAACCTGGGTCTTCTGCAAGAGCAGTCAGTACTCTTAACCACTGAGCCACCTCTCCAGCCCTTGACTCCTGGTTTAAAGGGATACAGTGAGTCATGGCCAACCTGTTTTTTAAAAATAACCCAGATCTGGGTGTGGTGGTACACACCTTTAATCCTAGCACTTAGGAGGCAGAGGCAGTCGTATCTTTGTGAGTTTAAGGCCAGCCTGGTCTACAGAGTGAGTTCCAGGGCAGCTGGGACTACAGGGAGACCCTGTCTCGAAAAGACCAAAAAAAAAAAAAAAAAAAAAAAAAAAAAAAAAAAAAAAAACCCAAACAAAGCAAAACAAAAAAAAAAAAATAAAAATGAGTTTCATCACGGTTGCTTATAGGACCATGGATGAGGGTTTGTTTTCAGGAGCATGGGCACCTTACCATTGGCTACAACACTGATGAAAATGTCTCTTCTTTCCCCTCATGCACTAACTGCACATATAAACTGGACTTTTGTGCATCCTTCCCAGTAATATATTGCAATCCTAACACCCAGTCTGATGGTACTGCAAGGTGGGAGAGTGATTAGGTTATAGAATGGAGCCCCAATGGATAACAAGTGAGTGCTGTCAGGATTAAGCCCTTACCCAGAGTAGGTCCTTACAAGACTCCAAAGCTAACTCCCTGATCTTAGTCTCCCTGCCCTCCAGAACTATGAGAGATGTATCTTAGTTGGTAAAGTCACCAGTCCATGGTAATTTGTTACAAAACTAGTAGACTAGACACTGTGATGTCAATCAAGGTTAATTCCAGTTGAGGCTGTGAGAAAGGGAATGCTTGGTATTCTGACTTAAGAGTCTGACTGACTTAAGAGGCCTGCCCTGGGGCCAAGATGGCTCAGTATGTAAATGCTCGTGTCACGAATGACCTGAGTTTGATACCTGGTATCCACACGGTGGAGAGAACTTACTTTTACCTCTATACACAAGCGATTACGCACACACACACACACACACACACACACACACACAATAAATAAATACATAAATAAAATGATAGACTATGGGCCATATGGAAATTTAAAGTTCACTTGGTAGTAGGGACCTCAGAGAAGATCTCAGCAGTTTGGCAGCCATCCTCCAGGACTGCTCAAGCTGAGGACCATGCGATGCCATCCAAATACTTCCTCCAGGACTACTCAAGCCAAGGAACATGCAATGCCATCCAAGCACTAAGCCTTTGGCTTGGTTGTCTATAGTTTGGACCCTTTGTAATTCCTGACGCCCAGACTGCACCCCAGACCAATGGCACCCGACTTTTGGGGGGCACTGACCAGGAAGCAGTGGTTTTTATGGCTCCCCTAGTCATTCTAGTCTGTAGCCAGAACAGAACCTTTTTGAGAGAAGCAAAGAGGTCCTAGGTATTAAGAGAAATAACAGAGATTTCAAGTGCTTGGTCACAGTGGAGATGCTCCTAAGTGGCTATGGGGTTGTTAATGAGCTTCTGTTTATGGGATCTCCTCCATGCAGTGGCTCCAAGGCACATGCAGCAGGGATCTCTTTATTCACTGAGTATCAATTCTTCTTCAAAACAACTCTGGGGAGGCAAGTAGGCAATTCTACAAATGTAGAGACAATATATGTTACTAAGACTAATGTATGTTAAAAGTTGAGTTTGAGGAAAAGAAAGAAAAAAAAAGAAAAAAAAATTGAGTTTGCCCTCTGTTTGGGGGAACAGCTTTTCTTTTTCTCCCCTGGAGTAGCTTTTCTCATAATCTTATGGGACCTAAAGGGACTCAAAGATTTTGCTGACCAAGCTAGGACTGAGTGGTAAGAGCAGTGTCATCTTGCCGTAAATCAGCCTAATTGCCCTGGAGCTTGGAGACACCTTCCTGCTCATTAGTTCTGCTTATCACCTCATTGGCCTAGTTTCACTTCTCTTGGATGGGAAAGAGGGATAATTGTTTCTGCAGTGATGGGCCAGGCCTCCACAGCACAGTAGAGCCTGTGAGAGCCGGGGGAACTGCATGCAAAGGGTGGAGGGGATGGCGTGCAGCGGACATGGCTTGGCGTGTGAATACGGGAGAGCCACCAGTGTCCTCTGTGACAGGCACTAGTTTTTAAGTTCTTTTGACTTATCTTATATTTATTTTAAGTGTGCGAGCGTTTTGCCTGCATGTATGTAAGTGCACCTCATGCATGCAATGGGCAAGGAGTCCAGAGAGGGCAACAGATAGCCTGGAACTAGGATTGTGGAAGATTGTTAGTGGGGGCTGGGACTGAACCCTGATCCTCTCTATAAGAGCAGCCAGTGCTTTTAACCACTAAGCCATCTCTCCAGCTGCCTCTTTTTTTTCCCTTAAAACTTTATGTATATGTGATAGTGTATGTGTATGCACTTGTGTGCACATGTGAAGAGCAGAAGGAGTTCAATCTCTCAGAGCTAGAGTTACAAGCATTTACAGGATGCTCAGCTTGTTATGTGGGTTCTGGGATTAGAACTCTGGTCCTTAGGATTGCACAGTTAACCACTAAACCATTGCTCCAGGCCCCAGGTACTATTCTAAAAAAATGTATATGTTAATACATATTCATTGTACAAAATGAGAGCTTATTATGACATTTTCAGACATAGATATTTATTCGTGAGTTCACCCTTGCATTACTGTCTCTTTTCCCTACTTTCTTCTCCTGCTGGATCTCTTTATTCTCCCAAATGGTCCCCCTTCTGTATTCATGTCCACATATACATGTATGTATATATTGAATAAAAGTGTGCAGTGAAGACCACCAACCAAAACCACTTCCCTGTGGGACAGCAGTTTATTAAGGACAAACTTCTATACTGTCTCCTGGGATGAGAGTGCAGAAGCCAGCAGGGGAAGTCAGGCAGGTTTTCTAGGGAGTTAGGGGCTTGGGTAACTTTCCATGATGTAGGCTGGGTAGTCAAGCCTGGGTTTGGTTGGTCTTCTGATAAGCAGAGGGACTTGCCTGGACCCACCATTTTAGAATATTGGGAGCTGCCCTGCTATTTTAGTGCTCTGCTGACATCCTAACATGTATGTTTGTATAACATGTTAAAAATGTTGTGTGCCTATGTAAGCCAGGTGTGGTAATGCACACCTTTAATTCCAGCCCTCAAGAGGCAGAGGTAGGCGGATCTCTGTGAGTTCAAGGCCAGTGTCATCTATATAGTGAGTTCCAGGAAGACTCTGTCTCAAAAAAAATTTTTTTTGTGTGTGTGTGCCTATGTATGAGAGCATGTTTGTGTGTGTGCATGTATATATTATTCATGTGCATGTGTAGGTGCATGTGTATGGAAGCCAGAGGTCAGTGTTCCATGTCTTCCTCTATTGCTCTCTACTTTTTGAAACAGAGTCTCTCAATGAGCCCAGAGCTCACCGATTGGCTATACTGCCTGCTCAGTGAGCTCCAGGGATCCTCCTGTTTCTGAACCCCCCAGCTTGTGCTAGGGTTATAGATGTCCACCATGCTTGACTTTTTGTGTGGGTGCTGGGGATCTGAACTCAGGTCTTTGTGGTTGCATGGCAGGCACTTTACTAACTGAGCCATCTCTTTAGCTCTGACACCACATTTTCCTCATCCATTCATCTGTTGATATGCCGGCCACTATTCCAAGTGCTTTAGGTTCTAATTTATCTGAACCTTATTCCCATTGTATAAAGTGGGTACATTTAGCATCCCAGTCTTAAGCACATACATGTTAAGGAAACCAGCCAGCATCACATAGATAGGGCCTAGGGATGTAGTTGAGTTGGTAGAGTGCTTGCCTATTGTGCATGAAGTCCTGAATGTACCCAGCACCATGTAAATGGTGTGCTGTAAGCAGGAGGATCTATAGTTCAAAATCATACTTGGCTATGTCGTGAGTTGGAGGCCAGCCTGGATTGTAGGAAGTTACACATGTAGTATGCTGTAGAATGCCAGCTTTGGCTAATGCAGACTCGTAACTTGTCAAAGTGCTGGGAATGAGCGACTGTTGAGTGCTCAACCCTGAACAGGACATTTGTGTCAACCCTCCAAGTTTCAGAGAACAAGCAGAAGAGGGAGGGGACAGAGTGTGGGAGAGTGGAGGAGTGCTGTAAATGCCATCTTCAGGACATGGCGTAGCTCTGGCACTCAAGAACTCACAGCAGCTGTGGCTACCTGTACCAGATCTGCAGGGACAATTAAGAGTCCATCATGAGCTGGTAAATGAAAAGCTGAAAGGAGCAAGGGACTCCCATTCTTCTCCCCCCTCCAAAAAAAGCCCCCAAGAGACCCCTGAGGACCAGATCCTCAACTGACCTTGAGAAAACAAAAACCTTGGTTAATCTGGGCTGTGTGGCCTTAAGCATCCAAAAGGAAAGTAAAACCAGACACAAATAATCAGTAAGACCAGAGAAATTGTACTGCAGACACAGAACTTGAGATCTTAGTAAAAAAGACAAAAAGAATAAAGAAAGAGTATTGTTGTTTGGCCTATCTCCAATTCTTCCTGGCAAGTGCATCTACTCTGTGGCTGCCACCGCTTTTGGCACTCCTCATAGGCATGAGACACAGCTTTTTAACCTCCTAATATGGACTGGGGACTCATGTCTCTCCAAGAATCCTCCAAACCTTTAATGCCAGATGGAGACTACTGAAATACCCAGCTTATGGACTAAACAGCTAAGGGGATGTCAGCCTCGTCAGAGTGTAGACTGTCATTGTTAGACTACCTGGGCTGCACCATAGAGGCTAGTGCAGGGGGATCAAGACAGGGTGCATGCTTACTGGACTTCATTTTGGGGGACCATGGGAGGGAAAGACCCCAACGTGGAGCAAAAGAGCAGGATTGATGGTTGGGGTTGCCAAGGAGAAACCTTCGAGCATTTCCTTAAGGAAAACATGACATCTTTTAAGGAAGAAATAAAATCCCTCCAATTCAAGTGATATGTGTATGCATGTATGTTTGTATGTAAGTATGTGTATATTTATGTATATATAAAACTATATATATAAAGAAAAAAAGGTCCATCATAGCTGGGAATGGTGGTACACACCTTTAATTCCAGCACTCGGGAGGCAGAGGCAGGTGGATCTCTGTGAGTTCAAGGCCACCCTGGTCCACAGAGTGAGTTCCAGGACAGCTGGGGCTACAGGGAGACCCTGCCTCAAAAGCACCAAAAAAAAAAAAAAAAAAATTGGTTCTGAGTATCAGCTCTTGGCAGAGAAGGCTAAATTTTGAATCTTGAGGTCTGTATTGAGATACCTTAGCATATTTTTTTAAATTTTTTTAAAATTTTATTTATTTTTGTANCTTGTATTAGTTAATTTCCTGTTGTTGTGACTAAATACCTGACAAGAAGCAACTCAAGGGAAGAGAGGGGTTATTTGGGGCTATAGTTTACATGTGCCCATAATGTATTAAGTTGTCTTGTGTCATGCAATACCCCCCGCAGAGGTTGGAAGAAGGTGTCAAAAGGTAAGATTTTTTAAAAATTTGCTGTATGGTGTATGAATGTACTGGTCTGCATGCAAGTCTGTGCAACCGGGTTTTCATGCCAACGGAGTCAGAAGAGGGTGTTGGATTCCCCTGGAACTGGAGTTCCCCGGATTCCGGAGTAGTGTCCAGATGTTTCTCCGGCCACCATGTGGGTGCTGGGACGAACTCAGGTCCTCCTGTAAGAGCGGTCAGTGACTTTAACCACTAGGCCACTCGTCCAACCCAAAAGTAGAATTATAATGGTTGTCACCATCCATGTGTGGTACGAGGATTAAACCTGGGTCTCTGCAAAGAGCATCCAGTACCTCTTTAACCACGAGCCACTCTCCAGCCCTTGACTTCCTCGGTTTAAAGGGATACAGTGAGTCTATGGCCAACCCTGTTTTTTAAAAATAACCCAAGTCTGGTGTGTGGGGGTACACACCTTTAATCCTAGCACTTAGGAGAGCAGAGGCAGTCGTTCTTTCTTGTGAGTTTTTAAGGCCAGCCGGGTCTAACAGAGTGAAGTTCCACCAGGGGCAGGCTGGACTACAGGGAACCCTGTCTGAAAAGAGACCAAAAAAAAAAAAAAAAAAAAAAAAAAAAAAAAAAAAAAAACCCAAACAAGCAGAACAAAAAAAAAAAATAATGAGTTTATCATCACGGTTTGCTTATAGGACCAAAATGGATGAGGGTTGTTTTAGGAGCATGGGCACCTTACCATTGGCTACAACACTGATGAAAATGTCTCTTCTTTCCCCTCATGCACTAACTGCACATATAAACTGGACTTTTGTGCATCCTTCCCAGTAATATATTGCAATCCTAACACCCAGTCTGATGGTACTGCAAGGTGGGAGAGTGATTAGGTTATAGAATGGAGCCCCAATGGATAACAAGTGAGTGCTGTCAGGATTAAGCCCTTACCCAGAGTAGGTCCTTACAAGACTCCAAAGCTAACTCCCTGATCTTAGTCTCCCTGCCCTCCAGAACTATGAGAGATGTATCTTAGTTGGTAAAGTCACCAGTCCATGGTAATTTGTTACAAAACTAGTAGACTAGACACTGTGATGTCAATCAAGGTTAATTCCAGTTGAGGCTGTGAGAAAGGGAATGCTTGGTATTCTGACTTAAGAGTCTGACTGACTTAAGAGGCCTGCCCTGGGGCCAAGATGGCTCAGTATGTAAATGCTCGTGTCACGAATGACCAGATTTTGATACCTTCCCCGGTCATCTCCTTACTTACCATCAGGTGGAGGGAGAACCTTCCCCACTATTCTCACACAACCTCACACACACACGACATCAAACTAACAATCACACACACACACAAACACACAATGAAAAATACAGAAAAAATGAGAACTATGGGCCATAGGGAAATTAAAAGTTCACTGGGTAGAGGGACCTCAGAGAAGATCTCAGCAGTTTGGCAGCCATCCTCCAGGACTGCTCAAGCTGAGGACCATGCGATGCCATCCAAATACTTCCTCCAGGACTACTCAAGCCAAGGAACATGCAATGCCATCCAAGCACTAAGCCTTTGGCTTGGTTGTCTATAGTTTGGACCCTTTGTAATTCCTGACGCCCAGACTGCACCCCAGACCAATGGCACCCGACTTTTGGGGGGCACTGACCAGGAAGCAGTGGTTTTTATGGCTCCCCTAGTCATTCTAGTCTGTAGCCAGAACAGAACCTTTTTGAGAGAAGCAAAGAGGTCCTAGGTATTAAGAGAAATAACAGAGATTTCAAGTGCTTGGTCACAGTGGAGATGCTCCTAAGTGGCTATGGGGTTGTTAATGAGCTTCTGTTTATGGGATCTCCTCCATGCAGTGGCTCCAAGGCACATGCAGCAGGGATCTCTTTATTCACTGAGTATCAATTCTTCTTCAAAACAACTCTGGGGAGGCAAGTAGCCAATTCTACAAATGTAGAGACATATATTGTTACTAAGACTAATGTATGTTAAAAGTTGAGTTTGAGGAAAAGAAAGAAAAAAAAAAGAAAAAAAATTGAGTTTGCCCTCTGTTGGGGGAACAGGGAGCTTTTCTTTTTCTCCCCTGGAGTAGCTTTTCTCATAATCTTATGGGACCTAAAGGGACTCAAAGATTTTGCTGACCAAGCTAGGACTGAGTGGTAAGAGCAGGGTCATCTTGCCGTAAATCAGCCTAATTGCCCTGGAGCTTGGAGACACCTTCCTGCTCATTAGTTCTGCTTATCACCTCATTGGCCTAGTTTCACTTCTCTTGGATGGGAAAGAGGGATAATTGTTTCTGCAGTGATGGGCCAGGCCTCCACAGCACAGTAGAGCCTGTGAGAGCCGGGGGAACTGCATGCAAAGGGTGGAGGGGATGGCGTGCAGCGGACATGGCTTGGCGTGTGAATACGGGAGAGCCACCAGTGTCCTCTGTGACAGGCACTAGTTTTTAAGTTCTTTTGACTTATCTTATATTTATTTTAAGTGTGCGAGCGTTTGCCTGCATGTATGTAAGTGCACCTCATGCATGCAATGGGCAAGGAGTCCAGAGAGGGCAACAGATAGCCTGGAACTAGGATTGTGGAAGATTGTTAGTGGGGGCTGGGACTGAACCCGATCCTCTCTATAAGAGCAGCCAGTGCTTTAAACCACTTAACCATCTCTCCAGCTCTCTTTTTTTTCCCTTAAAACTTTATGTATATGTGATAGTGTTATGTGTATGCACTTGTGTGGCACATGTGAAGAGCAGAAGGAGTTCAATGTCTCGGAGCTAGAGTTACAAGCATTTACAGATGCTCAGCTTGTTATGTGGGTTCTGGATTAGAACTCTGGTCCTTAAGGCTTGCACAGTTTAACCACTAAAAAACCATTGCTCCAGGCCCCAGGTACTATTCAAAAAAAATGTAATATGTTAATACATATTCATTGTACAAAATGAGAGCTTATTATGACATTTTCAGACATAGATATTTATTCGTGAGTTCACCCTTGCATTACTGTCTCTTTTCCTACTTTCTTCTCCTTTCTTCTCCTGCTGATCTCTTTATTCTCCCAAATGGTCCCCCTTCTGTATTCATGTCCACATATACATGTATGTATATATTGAATAAAAGTGTGCAGTGAAGACCACCAACCAAAACCACTTCCCTGTGGGACAGCAGTTTATTAAGGACAAACTTCTATACTGTCTCCTGGGATGAGAGTGCAGAAGCCAGCAGGGGAAGTCAGGCAGGTTTTCTAGGGAGTTAGGGGCTTGGGTAACTTTCCAGAGATGTAGGCTGGGTAGTCAAGCCTGGGTTTGGTTGGTCTTCTGATAAGCAGAGGGACTTGCCTGGACCCACCATTTTAGAATATTGGGAGTCTGCCCTGCTATTTTAGTGCTCTGCGACATCCTAACATGTATGGTTGTATAACATGTTAAAAATTTGTGTGCCTATGTAAAGCCAGGTGTGGTAAGGCAACACTTTAATTCACCATCAAAGGGCAGAGGTAGGCGGATCTCGGTGAGTTCAAAGCCATGTCATCATATATAGTTCCAGGAAGACTCTGTCTCAAAAAAAATTTTTGTTTGTGGTGTGTGGCCTATGTATGAATAGCATGTTGTGGTGTGTGGCATGTAGTATTAATTCATGTGCATGTGTAGGTGCATGTGTATGGAAGCCAGAGGTCAGTGTTCCATGTCTTCCTCTATTGCTCTCTACTTTTTGAAACAGAGTCTCTCAAGTGAGCCCAGAGCTCACCGATGGCTATACTGCCTGCTCAGTGAGCTCCAGGAATCCTCCTGTTTCTGCCGCCCAGCTTGTGCTAGGGTTATAGATGTCCACCATGCTTGACTTTTTGTGTGGGTGCTGGGGATCGAACTACAGGTCTTTGTGGGCTTGCATGGCAGGCACTTTACTAACTGAGCCATCTCTTTAGCTCTGACACCACATTTTCCTCATCCATTCAATCGTGTTGATTGCCGGCCACTATTCCAAGTGCTTTAGGTTCTAATTTATCTGAACCTTATTCCCATTGTATAAAGTGGGTACATTTAGCATCCCAGTCTTAAGCACATACATGTTAAGGAAACCAGCCAGCATCACATAGATAGGGCCTAGGGATGTAGTTGAGTTGGTAGAGTGCTTGCTATTGTGCATGAAGTCCTGAATGTACCCAGCACCATGTAAATGGTGTGCTGTAAGCAGGAGGATCTATAGTTCAAAATCATACTTGGCTAGTCGTGAGTTGGAGGCCAGCCTGGATTGTAGGAAGTTACACATGTAGTATGCTGTAGAATGCCAGCTTTGGCTAATGCAGACTCGTAACTTGTCAAAGTGCTGGGAATGAGCGACTGTTGAGTGCTCAACCCTGAACAGGACATTTGTGTCAACCCTCCAAGTTTCAGAGAACAAGCAGAAGAGGGAGGGGACAAGTGTGGGAGAGTGGAGGAGTGCTGTAAATGCCATCTTCAGGACATGGCGTAGCTCTGGCACATCAAGAACTCACAGCAGCTGTGGCTACCTGTACCAGATCGCAGGGACAATTAAGAGTCCATCATGAGCTGGTAAATGAAAGCTGAAGGGAGCAAGGGACTCCCATTCGCTCCCCCTCCAAAAAAGCCCCCAAGAGACCCCTGAGGACCAGATCCTCAACTGACCTTAGAAAACAAAAAACTTTGGTTAAATCTGGTTTGTGGCTTAAGCATCCAAAAGGAAAGTAAAACCAGACACAAATAATCAGTAAACCAGAGAAATTGTAATGCAGAACACAGAAATTGAGATCTTAGTAAAAAAGACAAAAAGAATAAAGAAGAGTAATTTGTTGTTTGGCCTATCTCCAATTCTTCCTGGCAAGTGCATCTACTCTGTGGCTGCCACCACGCTTTTGGCACTCCTCATAGGCATGAGACACAGCTTTTAACCTCCAATAGGACTGGGGACTCATGTCTCCTCCAAGAATCCTCCAAACTTAATGCCAGATGGAGACTACTAAATACACACTTATGGACTAAACAGCTAAGGGGATGTCAGACCTCGTCAGAGTGTAGACTGTCTTGTTTAGACTACCTGGGCTGCACCTCAATGACGAGCTATAGTGCAGGGGGATTCAAGACAGGGGGCAGTTACTTCGGACTTTCTCATTTTGGGGGACCATGGATGGGAAAGACCCCAACGTGGAGCAACCCAAGAGCGAGGATTGGGTATGGTTGCGATCCCGAGGTTGCAAGAACTTTAGCATCCCTTAAGAACACATGTCATTTTTAAGGAAGAAATAAAATCCCTCCAATCAAGTGATATGTGTATGCATGTATGTTTGTTGTAAGTATGTGTATATTTATGTATATTAAACACTATATATTACAGACAAAAGGTCCATCAGGCTGGGAATGGTGGTCACACCTTGTACATTCCAGCACTCGGGAGGCGAGGCAGGTGGATCTCTGTGAGTTCAAAGGCCACCCTGGTCCACAGAGTGAGTTCCAGGACAGCTGGGGCTACAGGGAACCTGCCCAAAAGCACCAAAAAAAAAAACAAAAAAAAAAAAAAAAAGAAAGAGGACTCATACTGCCCCCTCCAGGCTGAGGAGCTGTTAATGACTGCTGGAGGAGGAGTTGGAGTCCTTTTTCTTCAGTGGTGTAGCTCTAGCAAACACTCCACACTCTGGCTTATGCAAACAACCCTAAAAAAAAAGTCATGAAGGTAAAAAAAAGTCACGAAGGTAAAAGGGGACAGTTGGGAATAAGGGGTTTATCAAGAGAGTGGGAGGGCATAAGAGGTGGTAATGGGGTGAATGTGCTCAAAATACATTATATATATAATATATATATTATATATATATTTATGGAGTTTGTTTTTTGTCTTTTTGAGCCAGGGTCTCCCTGCAGCTCTAGCTGGCCTAGAACTTACTATGTAGACCAGGCTGGCCTCAATCTCACAGAGATTTGCCTGCCTCTGCCTCCTAAATTCTGGGATTAAAGGCATGTGCCACTATGCCCAGACATATATGTATATAATTGTTAAAAAAAGAAATAAAAATTTTTTAAAATTTTATTTATTTCTGTATGTGTACGAATGTACTGTCTGCATGCAAGTCTGTGCACCCGTGTCGTGCAATGCCGCGGAGGTCAGAAGAGGGTCTCAGATTCCCCTGGAACTGGAGTTCTCCTGGAATTGGAGTTTCAGACGGTTCTCGGCCGCCATGTGGGTGCTGGGAATCGAACCCGGGTCCTCTGTAAGAGCGGTCGGCGCTCTTAACCGCTAGGCCATCTCTCCAGCCCCGAAATAAAAATATTTTTAAAGACATGCTCGTAAAAGTTCACAGTAGGACCATTCAGATGGCTCAGCAGGTAAAGGCACTTGCTGTATGTCCGAGAAACTGCATTTAGTCCCTGGAATCCACTCCACAAAGCTATCCTCTCACCTCTACATATGTGCGTCATTCATAATACCCAAAAGTGGAAACAAATCGAATATCTGCCAACTGATAAGCTGAATAAAATGTAGTGCATCCCTCCATGCTCCAATTTAATGTTTGAACACAGAAAGCTTGGTTTCTCTTCTGTGCTTTTAATTATTACTTAACTCTTCCACATTCAAGGGCTACAACTGCCCTTGGTTAAGTTATTGAAGTACACTGAGTCTCATCTTAATAGTACTTATCTCGCAGGATTGGTGGGAAACAAACATCTATCTAGTCCACTGGTTGGCGCTGTTTCTCCTCCAGGCCAGTAATTAGCTCTCTATTCCCTGAACCTGGGTAGAGAACTTGTCTGCTCATTTAATGATTAATTAAGATAGATAGGCAGATGCTTGTAGTTTATCTCTCTTGTCTCCAAAGAGACTCCACAATCTGGCAGACCATACTTTAAAAGTAATGATTTCAGGAGATAATTAATTTTGTCCTGAGTAAAATGAACTGCAGTTTAGCTGTACTGTTATCCAAGTTCAGACATTTCCCCAAGGGAGTTCATGATCTGTATTTTAAGGGCATTCATATTAGCCCTACCCTGGAAACCCCCTTTAAATTTGTTTTTGAAACAGGGTCTCCCAGTAGCATTAGCTGGCCTGGAACTTGTTATGGAAACCAGGCTGGCCACCATCTCACTGAGATCTTCCTGCCTCTGCCTTTTGAGTGCTGGGATTATGGATGCCCTAGAAATCATTTCTTGGGAGCAGAAACCTACTCAAGTAAGCTGTGGCAGTCAGAATAGAGGTGACAGAATTATTTTTTTGACCATTATTTTTCTGTTTCTATTATATGATTCCATTTATATGACTCTCAAATAAGCAAATCTAGAGACAGACAGTAGATCGGTGTTAGCAGAAACTCAGGGAAGTGTGAGAATAAATTGCAGGGATAGTGGGAAAGAAGTTCATTTGGGGAATGATAAAAATATGCAGGTTAGATCTTGCAGTGATTACATAACTAAATATGCTTAAAATATGCACATACACTGGCTGGGCATGGTGGTGCATGCCTTTAAACCCAGCACTCAGGAGGCAGAAGCAGGCAGATCTCTGTGAGTTCAAGGCCAGCCTGGTCTACATAGCAAGTTCCAGGCCATATGGAGCTATAGGGAGACTCTGTCTAAAGAAAAAAAAAAGGCTTATATGCTTTAAAGAGTGAATTTTTATGGAGATGTTCAATATCAAAATTAAATGTATATTACATAAATATAATGAAAACAATTTTTTTTAAATCAAGCTCAGAACTTTCCAATAAATGTCTAGGTTTTGTGCCTTGGCATTATTGTTTTTAGTTGAAATAAGTTTATCATGCCACTTAACATGTGTTGCACGTTTTTTGGGGGGGATATTTTTGAGGCAGGGTCTCCTCTCCCTTTGGTCCCAGCTGGCCTGGAGCTCACTATGTAGACCAGGCTGGCCTTGAAGTCAGAGATCCGCCTGCCTCTGCCTCCCGAGTACTGGATTAAAGGTGTGCGCCACCACGCCTGGATAACGACGGTTCTTTCTTTCTTTCTTTCTTTTTTTTTTTTTTAATTTTATTTATTTTTTGTGTATGAATGTACTGTCTGCATGTAGGTCTGTGTGCCCATGTCGTGCAATGCCGTGGAGGTCAGAAGGGGGTGTCGGATTCCCCTGGAACTGGAGTTACAGACGGTTTTCAGTCGCCATGTGGTTGCTGGAAACCCCGGTCCTCTGCAAGAGCAGTCGGCGCTCCTAACCCCTAGGCCATCTCTCCAGCCCCCTAACGACGGTTCTTAGCCGCCATGTGGGTGCTGGAGGGTCCGGTCCTCTGCAAGAGCAGTCGGCACTCTTAACTGCTGAGCCATCTCTCCAGCCCCTGAAAACACAATTTTTGAGTCGCCATTGCATCCTCAGTTGGCCACTATGGCTGTCTATAAGTTGGTGCTGATGGGTGGGCGCGTGTGCCTGGAACCTGTTCACTGATGTGGCTGGTGCTGATGGGTGGGCGAGTGTGACTGGAACCAGACACTGATGCAGCTGGTCTAACGCTGGCCCATGTCCGCAGGAGGAGGCACGGTACCATGGGGCAGCAAGGCTCTCGCTATGAATTTGAATCGCCTTCCTTTGGTATTGAAAAAGAAAAAAGCAACGTGGATGCTCTGGATAGTGCTAGATGCCATCAAGCAGAAGTGGCTGGAGTGGTGAGGACCTGGGCCTCGGTGAACTGCACCATGGGGTCTGGTCAGCCTCAAGCAGAAACTGCTGACAAACACAATGTAGCCAAGCATGGCGAGGTGCGTCTATTAATGTCCCACCGCTCCTGACGGAGCCGGCATCCTTCTTACTGACATACTGGTAAGTCTCCAGGATGCAGATCTTGCTGAGAGTCAGCTGTTCTCCAGCAAGAATCTGTGTGCTTGTTTGGTTTTGAGGTAGGGTCTCCCTGTAGCTCTAGCTAGCCTGGGACTTACTATGTAGACCAGGCTGCCCTGGATCTCATAGAGATCGCCAGCCTCTGCTTCTTCCCAACTGCTAGGATTAAAGGAATGAGCCACCAAGTCTTGCTTGTTTGTTTCCCTTCAGTGAGAGTCTGAAGGACACTACTGCCAAAGTGCTGACCTTTTGGAATGATGAAAATGTTCCTTAGATAAAGAGGGGGAAAGGGTTCTAATTACACTTCATGGTGTAAGGGATTAAATCCCTAATAAACAAACAGGGTCACTAAGTACATCCTGTTTCCCTAGGGTCTGAGAAAAAGGCCTGGATGCTCCCCCTTCCAGCCAGCAGGTTTGTTTCCTGCTGACTAGTCCTAACCAGTTCACAAAAGACCAAGGGTAGACTTGGACACCTCTTCATTTGAAGCCATAAGCCTATCAGCCCTCTCTTCTTTAAGTTGACCAATCCAAAACTAGGGGAGGGGAAACCATGAAAATTCTGAAAAAACAGGCCCTTTTGGTGCTTGGAGTTTTCCAGGTCCCCTTTTTGAAACTTGTGGAGGAGAACTTTTCTTTCTGGTTGAGTGTGTGTATTGATATGATTCTTTATCTTTCTTTTTTTTGGGGGGGGTCTTTTTGAGACAGGGTCTCCCTATAGCCCCAGCTGTCCTGGAACTCACTCTGTAGACCAGGCTGGCCTTGAACTCACAAAGATCTGCCTGCCTCTGCCTCTCAAGTGCTAGGATTAAAGGCATGTGCCAACACACCTGGTGATTCTTTATCTTTCCAGTTTTTTGTTTTTTTTTTCTGATTCTTTACAAAAAAACCTGTTTGCTTATCACTCTCTGCAGTGTCCGAGATCTTTTCTACCTTTTAACTTTTTAATTGCTAGAGAAAATGAATTTAACTAAGATCCCTAGTCCGATAACAGGGCCACAACTATGGCAACGGCTTTTCAGGTATGGTCAAGCATGGAGGGCCATCACAGAGCTGAACCTGCCAGCTGGTATTCCCATTGTCCATGGAGCAGAAAAGAATTTTAAGCCCATTAAGTTCCCGAGGGATGAAGAGAAGGTGTTAAAGCTACAGGAGGCAAGGCTGCCCAGGGAAAAGCCAAGCAATGAAGGTGACTAGAGAGACTACTTCACGGACACCGTCTCTGTGCATTCGAGGAGGGCCTCTCCTTGGCACCTGCTGCACTGACCACGTGTGTAGGATCTTAAGTAGTAGATCTGATGGAACTGATGGGGACTGGTGGCTCAGATTAGTGCTTTGTCTCCTGCACCTACTTCCGTCATAGCCTTGAACTCCTTGGTTTAACTGATTCTCCTCATCTCAGCTCCCGAGTCATGGGACTACATCACTGTGTCAGGCTATGACTTATGTTAATATATTTATTTAAGAACCCACACAGTTCCCAGGGTGAAATGGAGTGCTGTTGGGCTGGTGAGATGGCTCAGTGGGTAAAAGCACTTGCTGATGACCTGAGTTCCATGTCTGGGACCCACATGGTGGAAGGAGAGGACCAACGTCCAAAGATATCACTCTGACCCCCACATGAGAGCTGTAGCATGTGCATGCTGCCCCAAGAGAGCAAATAAATAAATGTGAAGCACAGAAGTCTTAGTGCAGCGCTCTTATGACACCCTTCTTTACCTCATGGACATTATTTAATCTTTGGGATCAGTGAAATGGCTCAGTGGGTAAAAGTGCTTGCCTTGAAGCCCGATGATCTCAGTATGATCCCAGGAACCCATGTAAAGGTGGCTAATTCCACAGAGTTGTTCTTTGAGCTCCACATTTACACCATGACACACAGGCACCCTGTTGAGCTCCACATTTACACACACACACACACACATACATACACACACGCACACGCACACGCACACACGCACACCCACACACAAATAAAAGGACAATATAAATGGGGGAAGGGTGGAAGGCAGAAGCTCTGTTTGTTTTCCCCTAGATCAATAGTGACATCCTGTGGCCAGCTCTTAGAACAGAAGCTGTTACACAGAGTGGGTGTGGCTTACCTTACCTACATGAATGAAAAAAAATATCACTATTAAGTATGTTAATTGGACTTCAGATTAAGTTGAGAAAAATTTTATCGTACCTATCATGCACAGGGACCACAGCATTTCTTTCAATAGATATCTATTTTTCTCATATTATTTTCTATTTTCCTCTAATGACCAGAACCAAACCAATTCTGCTCTGTTCATATTTTAGAGCAAGCAGCCCTATAGTTGTATGCAAAATATTGTAAGTGTATTTCTAGAGAAATTGGCCCTTGAATTAATTAATTAATTAATTAATTAATTATCTTATTTGTTTATTTTCTTTAGAGACAGATTTTCACTCTACGCTGGACTAGCTTGGAATTTACTCTGTAGCCCAGCTCAGGCTCCCCCTATAAGCTCAATGGACCCTTGCTTTTGTAGCATGCTCCCTGTGGGGTCTGAGATTCTCTCAATGGTAGATGTGCTTTCTGACAGCCTGTTCTAACAATGCTTATTTGACAGTTTCAAGAAAATTTTCCCCCTTTGAGAGTTGCCATTTCTTCCGGCAGACCATGTTCATCCTAGTTAAAGTAGTAACTTTAAAAGACAAAAGTAGGGGCTGGAGAGATGGCTCAGAGGTTAAGGACGCTGGCTGTTTTTCCAGGGAATATGGGGTCAGTTCCCAGCATCCACATGACAGATAACAACAACCTTCAACTCTCGTTCCATGGATCCTCTTCTGGCCTCCATGGGTTCGTGTGCACTTGGTACATGTCCTTCATGCAGGCGAAACAGTCATAGACATAAATAAAAATAAATAAATTAAAAGATAAAAGTAGCAGTGAGGTACAGTGGTACACGCCTGTAATCCCATCACTTGGAAGGTAGAGGGAGGAGAATCTTGAGTTCAAGGCCATCCTTGTACAGAGGTAAAGGAAACAAAAGCAAAAAGAATAATTCCAGCACACAGGAGACCCGAAATTCAAGATCATCCTCAGTGACATAGCTAGTTTGAGGCCAGCCTGGGCTATGTGAGTACTGTTTCAAAACAAACAAATAAGCAAACAAATCCCTAAAAACCAAAAAACGCAACATCAACAACAACAACAAAAACAAAACAAAACACAAAAAAACCCAACTTCCAACCACAGTAAAAAACAATGTTTCCAGAGCTGGGCATGGTGGTGTACACCTTTAATCCTAGCACTTGGGAGGCAGAGGCAGGTGGATCTTTGTGAGTTCAAGGCCAGCCTGGTCTACATAGCGAGTTCCAGGACAGCCAGAGCTACGGGGAGACCCTGTCTCAAAAAGACCAAAAAAACCCCAAAACAAAACAAAACAAAAACAAAAAACCAAAACCATGTTTCCATCATTTTTAGAAGTTTTAAAAATTGTCATTATTGCCGAGCATGGTGGCACACGCCTTTAGTCCCAGAACTCAGGAGGAAGAGGCAGGTGGATCTCTGTGAGATCAAGGCCAGCCTGGTCTACATAGGAAGTTTCAGATCAGCTGGGGATACAGGGAAGTCCTGTCATAACCACCTCCCAATGGTGTGTGTGTATGTGTGTGTGTGTGTGTGTGTGTGTGTGATGTATGCGTGTGTTTGTGTGTGCAATGACACTTGTCTGGAAGTCAGAGGATAGCTTTGTGGAGTTGGTTTTCTCCTTCTACCTATATGTGGGTTCCAGGGATTGAATTTAGGGCACTAGTACCATCCTAGGGCACATGACAATCACCTTTTCCTACTGGGCCATCTAGCTAGTCCCATCTTTGTTAGAAGTTATCTACCCAAGCCGGGCGTGGTGGTGCACGCCTTTAATCCTAGCACTTGGGAGGCAGAGGCAGGCGGATCTTTGTGAGTTCAAGGCCAGCCTGGTCTACAGAGTGAGTTCCAGGATAGCTGGGGCTACAGGGAGACCCTGTCTCGAAAACACCAAAAAAAAAAAAAAGTTATCTACCCAATCTCTGTACATGTTTTATGTTCTTCTGCATGTCTTCCTAGTTGCTGGTTGGAACTTATAAAGCAGCCTTGAGCACCATCTTGGAACTGTGTTAGGAGCTCATGCGGATTTTCTGAGTGCTCAGAATATAATATACAGTATAATGAGTTGCTGGGAGTTGAAGACTCACATGGGAGAAGGTGATTTACAGCATCATTTATAATTCAGAATACAGGAGTTGAGTTGGAAGAGACCTTAGAGGTTAAGTAGATCAGTCTCCTACTCAGTGAAGTAATCCCTCCAACAGTAACCTTGACATGTGGGTATTTAACATCTGCTTAACATTCTCAGTGATCCCCGGTGATGGGAAGCCCGCCGCTTCTCTAGCACAGCATTTTATTTACTTCCATGCCAGGCTAGAACAATTGATCTTAAGACAAAGTTTGGGGTGGGGAAAGAAAGAACAAAAGAGAGTCAGAGAAGGTGGCAAATCCTTGCTTAGGCCTTTATATTGAAGGCGGATGTTTGGAATTAGATTCCAGTTCAGCTTTGTTGTTTTGAGACAGGGTCTCATGGAGCACAGATTGGCTTTGACCTTCTGATCCTCCTGGCTGTCTCCTCAGTGCTAGGTTACACGTACATGCCATCATGTGTACATGCCGTCATGTCCTGCTGGTATAAGCAACATATTCTTGGTTAGGCCGTGTTTCCTTCTTTTTCTTCTTTCTTTCTTTCTTTCTTTTTTTTTTTTTGTCTTTTGGAGACAAGTTCTCCCTGTAGCCTCAGGTGGCCTGGAACTCACTATGTAGACTAGGCTGGCCTTGAACTCACAGAGATCCACCTTGTTTTGTTAATTTTTTGAGACTGGGTCTTGCTATATAGTTCTGGCTGAGCTAGATTTTCCAAGACAGAGCAGCTGGCTTCAAGCTTGAATCCATCCTTCTGCCTCAGCCTCCTAAGTACTGTGATTGCAGGCATGTGCCACCAAGCCTGGTTCGACTGGTTTCTGGGATTCAAATCTCTGAAAAATAGATGCACATGTAGCTTATTGGTAGAGATGATTTATTTTAGGACACAGAAAGAATTGAAGAGGAATTGTATTGTCAGAATGTGTCCTATCATGGACACTTCTTCAGCCTTGAAATCTGGCTGAAATTCTATGCTGAACAGGAAATCACTGTTACAGCCCGGAGTTCCTTTCCTCCTCTTCTAATAACAGCATGGTAATAATCTCTGTGTACACAATGGGAGCTGATTAACATCTTCTCCCTTTGGATTCCAGTGATAGGAACTTCAAAAGGTTCTGGTAAATCTTGTGCGGGGAGCCACCCTCCCTAGACAGATTGAACTATCACTTTACTACAAGATACTTTAAAACAACACAATAACAGCACTGGGAACAATAGCAGCAGTTAACAAAAGCCAGTCGAGCAAAATTCTGATTCTGCAGCAAAGCTGTGCAAGCTCAGAACTTCCAAACAACTGCCTTCCCTGGCCTCTCTTCTCTCATTTCACAATACAGGCCTTTCCCACTAAAATCAATCACTCTTTGTCTCAGGTCATGTTTTCCTAGGTACAGGAGTTAGAATGGTTCTGGACAGTTAATTAGCCATAAATCCACCTCTAAAACCTAGAGCATGTCGGCTGCTTTTGTAAAGCCCCTATGTTCATGGTGCCTCGGTGCCTTTCTTCCACACTTAATTCTGTTAATGCATTGGAATATTTACTGCTCACCTCTCACCCTGAATGTTGATCTCTGGCTGTCCACTGAGAGCTTTCAGTTGATCAAAAACCACAATCCCCCCACCCCATGTAAGAAAGGTCATGATTTACTTGGACAATGGAAACCCACAGTCATGTGTTGCCTCCGAGTGGGTCTCTGAAGGGCAGATCAAAGCAGAGACTGGCATGGATGCCTCCTGAGCTTGTATTTTCCCACCATAAAATACACGGCACATGGATTTATTTATTTATTTATTTTGACTGTCATCCCAGATTCCTTATGAGTATAGGAAAGAATATAGAATTTTCTTATTAAAACGGGGCATCTCAGGTAGAAGATGCAGCTCTGTAGAGTGCTTGCTTCGCATGCATGAAGCCTGTGGTTCTATTCCCAACACTGCATAAACAATATCAACTGGTGTGATGGTTGGAGCACATCTGTAATCCCAGTCTTTGGGAGATGGAGGAAGGAGGATCAGAAGTTCAAGGCCAGCCGGGCGTGGTGGCGCACGCCTTTAATCCTAGCACTTGGGAGGCAGAGGCAGGCAGATCTTTGTGAGTTCAAGGCCAGCCTGGTCTACGGAGTGAGTTCCAGGACAGCTGGGGGGCTACAGGGAGACCCTGTCTCAAAAAGACCAAAAAAAAAAAAAGAAGTTCAAGGCCATTCTTGGGCACATAGTGAATTTAAAGCTAGTCTGGACTACTTGTGATCCTGTCTCAATAAGTAAATAAACGAATAACAGAAGCAATGAACTTAATATGAGAGTTGAACTTCTGTCTTTCATCTGGGATCTTTGTAGGCAAGAAACCAAAAACTGAACACGTTCCTAGTTTCCCACGCACTGCTTCTCCTTTCTCCCCTAGCTTGCTGTGTATTCCGAATCCTTGGGGGTCAAATTGGGAGGAGAAAAGAAAGGGAAAGGAAGCCAGGCTGACAGTCAGAACAGCTTTTTAAACTTTGAGCCCCTTAAAAAAAACAAAAACAAAACTTTGAGCCCCTTTCCTGAGTTCCTTCATAAGTCTTTAAAAAAAGATGTTTCATTTAAAAAATGTTTTATGTGTATGAGTGTTTTGTTTGCATGCATGCAAGTGTACACATGTTGTGCAATGCCCATGGAGGCAAGAAGAGGGCATCTGATCCCTTGAAACCAGAGTTATGAACAGTTGTTGAGCATCATGTGGGTGCTGGGAACTGAACCTGGGTTCTTTACAACAGCAGCTAGTGCTCTTAAGAGCTGAGCCATCTCTCCAGCCCCCTCAGAAGTCTGACCAGGAACAGCCAGCATGCTCTGGCTGTGTGTCCTCAGCATCCCACAGTTCTCTCTCTCTCTCTCTCTCTCTCTCTCTCTCTCTCTCTCTCNCTCTCTCAATCTCTCTCTCTCTCTCTCTCTCCCCATCACTCTATCTAGCCTTAGACTAGATTTAAAAGAGTCCAGGCCTGCTCTGTCCCAAGTGACAGAGCATCCACCTGCCTCTGCCTCCTGATTTGCTGGGATTAAAGGCATTGGTCACCACGCCTACTCCTTTGTTTTTCAGGACATAATCTTGCTATGTAGCCCAGGCTAGCTTTGAATTAGCCATCCTCCTGTTCAGCATCCTGAGTGCTAGGATTAGAGGTATATGCCACTTTGCCCAGTTCCACTATGTGGTTTTATTTTTCTCTTTAGGTTTCTTTTTATGTGCAAACGTGTGTGTCTGAATGTAGGTTTATGCATGGGAGTTTAGTACCTGCAGGAACTCATTATGTAGCCCAGGCCGGCCCTGAGCTCATAGAAATCTTGCACCTTCAACCTCCTGGGACATCTATACAGTTATAGGTACTTTTGGAACCACATAAGGAATTCTTTTTCAATGACTTTGAAGAATTTCCTTCTGTATTGTTTGCTTGTTCATTCATCTTTTTTTTGTTGTTGTTGGTCTTTTTGAGACAGGGTCTCCCTGTAGTTCCAGATGTCCTGGAACTCACTCTGCAGACCAGGCTGGCCTTGAACTCACAAAGATCCGCCTGCCTCTGCCTCCCAAGTGCTAGGATTAAAGGCATGCATCACCACGCCCAGCCAAGCAGTGTTTATTTTCAAATAGAGTGTGGGCTGTTTCTCCACAAGGAACACACAGTAGAATGGTTGAATTAGCATTCTGAAACCAGCCTGTGTGCATTAGACACACATTAGCAGGAGGGCTTTCCCTAGATTATTAAATACTCAGTGACATTTCCATGTAGGCAATTGGAAAAAAGCCTTATTGGCCTAAGTTCTGTGAAAGATCTTTACTAATTTGTACCATTCCTTCAGACCACTTACTTGGATGACTGCATGGGTCACTTGCCTATCTATTAGTTCCTTGATATCAACTTGGTATAAATTATAGGTGTGTATGGAAGACTTGGTGCCTCAATGAAAAATTATGCACTGCCTCTTGTTAGCTGATTTGGATTAAAATTTTTAAAGCTTTTCTTGTTTTCACACGTGTGTGTGTGTGTGTGTGTGTGTGTGTGTGTGTTTGTGTGTACCCACATGCCACAGCTGGAGTGTGGAGGTCAGAGGACAGCTTTTGGGACTCAGTTTTCTCCTTCCACTATGGGTTCTAGGGATCTAAGTCAGGTCATTGAGTTTGTAGGCAAGTGCCTTTTCTTCACTTACCCATCTTGTGGGTTCTGATTCTGATTCTATAGGAACTATTATAATTCTGGAAATTGTCAACAACCTAAATAATAAGTAATAATTATTGTCTGTAGACATACAAATTATATCATGTCTAGTGTAGGGTTGACTTGAAATTAACATATACATTTGTGGGGTATTTAACTTCTTTTAAGTGGGTGCAACATGCTGCCA
Organism: Rhizomys pruinosus; assembly: GCA_009823505.1. Lineage (NCBI taxonomy): Eukaryota > Metazoa > Chordata > Mammalia > Rodentia > Spalacidae > Rhizomys > Rhizomys pruinosus. The sequence continues at coordinate 1,306,542 of VZQC01013896.1, forward strand.
GTTTTCTTATTAGTTATAATATGTTTATTTATTTAGTTATACATATGTACACACATGCATACATATATACATACATACATCATACATACATGGTCTTGTGTTACCTGCTAGGTGCTGGGATTCAGGCATATGCCACCATGACTAGTGTCATCATTTGTCTTTAAAATATGCTCATTTTCAATGTAGAGGAATAGCAGTCAAGTAGTGAGCATGGATTAGAAACAGACGCCCGTCGACAGCAATGACAGCTCAGTAAGCTACTGAGCTGCTCTTATTTTAATGCAGCATTAGAATGTTTATCTCCTCTTCGAGAAAGTAATGTGAGGATTTAAAAAAATATCTATGTACGTAATATATGTATGCACTGCATGCATGCAGGTGCATGCAGCGGCCAGAGGGCTATGAACGAAAGCTTCCAGAAAAACTATCTTTTTTTTTAAATATATATTTTGTACAAGATTATCAAATCTAGACCGGTGTCCCCCACCCTATCCCCCCACCCCACCAGAGCTCATGTATTCTGCCAAACATGCTTTTCATCTCCTTCTCAGTCTTTCTTGATATTCTCCATGTGGAAGTTTAATGTTTTGAGCAGAAGTTCACTGTTTCAGTCAGTTCTTTGATGCAGTCCTTTCTGTTGTTGTTGTTGCTTCCAATATGCATCACTCCCAACTGCTTTGGACAAAAGCTCAAGGGGCCATGCACAAGAAATACTTAGAACTAGGTAATTGGCACTAGCATCCACAGATGAGCATTCATCGTTTGTTTTTCTGGGACTGTGTTACTTCACTCAGCATGATGTCCTCTAGCTCCAGCCATTTTCCTACAAAGCTCATGATGTCATCTTTCTTTACTGCTGCATAGAACTCCATTGTGTAGATGTACCACATTTTCTCTATCCATTCATCAGTTGAGGGGCATTTGGGTTGGTTCCAGCTCCTAGCTATTGTGAAGAGAGCTGAAAAAAACATGGCCGTGCATGTATCTCTGCAGTGGGGTGAGTCTTGAGGGTACATACCCAGGAGTGGTATGGCTGGGTCAGGTGGCAAGTTCATTCCAAGTCTTCCAGAAAAACTATCTTAAAAATGAACAGTCTACAAAGACTGATCAGCTGATTAGAACTTCAATGACTGTGGAAAGTTTGGAATGCTGAAGGTACAGAGCCCCATTACCATTTACCTTTGGCCATCTTTAGCCTCTTAAATAGCTACTCTTTGCCTATATTGTTTCTGGATTAACATCCTGTGAGTAACAGATAAAAACCTTTGGGAATGTATTAATTTACCAGACCACCAACTTTCACCAACCAAAAGGCCGAGTGTCCTCAGACAGCATCTTTGCTGTAGCCTCCTAATTAATGTTTCCACCAATGTATTTGATAAATAACTTGATTTATGACTTTTGCTTTTTCTGTTATAAAAACTTCATGAAATTTTTACCCCCTTGGAAAATGGAATTTGGAGCCGGGCGTGGTGGCGCACGCCTTTAATCCTAGCACTTGGGAGGCAGAGGCAGGCGGATCTTTGTGAGTTCAAGGCTAGCCTAGTCTACAGAGTGAGTTCCAGGACAGCTGGGGCTACAGGGAGACCCTGTCTCAAAAAGACCAAAAAAAAAAAAAAAGGAAAATGGAATTTGGGGTTACCTAAATCTGACTATCAATTGTACATCAACTGGAAGGAATAATGTTTAGTGACATTACAATACTGTTAGTTACAAATAATAGACTGTGAGGGAAACAAATAAAATCCTCCTTTTATAAATCTTTAAAAAATGCTCATTTTTGGGCTGGGTGAGATATAAATGGCTTAGCAGGTAAAGACACTTGCCACCAAGCCTGGGGACCTGAGACCTACAAGGTGGAAGGAGAGAGCTGACTGCTGCAAGTTGTCCCCCGATCTCCACACATGTGCATGTGTGTGAAGCATTATGTGAGACCTTATCTAAAACACAATTTTTTAATCGGTGTATTATGAAAATATTCACTGAAGACCCCTGAGTTGCTAACAAAGGGTATAACATTGTAATCATTAGCAGAGGTTTGCTATAGAACTGTTCTAGTTTGTCTTCCATTGCTGTGACAAAACACTCTGACCGACACCAACTTGGGGAGGAAAGGGTTTATTCAGCTCACATCTCCTGGGTCACAGTTCATCACTCAGGGAGCCCAAGGCAGGAACTCAGGGCAGGAACCTGGAGGCAGGAACTGCAGCGCACAAGGCATGGAGGAATGTTGTTCACTGGCTTGCTCCCCTGGCTAGGGTTTCTCATGCCCAGTCTGCCTTCTAATACAGTACACAACAACCTGCCAATGGTGGCACTACTTCATTGTGGGGCTGGGCCCTACCACTTGCTCGACATCAAGACTGCAAATATCTCCCCAGACGTGGCCACAGGCTAGTCCAATGGAGTCAATTCCCAGTTGAGGCTCCCTAAACCCAGGTGTGTCCAAGTTGACACTTAAAGCTATCCAGTAACAAGACCTATAAATGTTTTGTGGTCTTTTTTTTTTGTTTTTTTTTTTTGGTCTTTCGAGAAGGACAGGGTATCCTTTAGTCCCAGCTGGCCCTTAGCTTGCTCCTTAGACCAGGCTGACCTTGAACTCTGCCTCCCAAGAGCTGGGATTTAAAGGCCGTGCCCCCATGCCTGGCAGAAACTATAAATTATATATATATTTATTATTATTTTTTAATACACAGGCTCATGACACACCACTGGCTGGCCTGATAGACCAGGGACCACTGGAACTCTCAGAGATCTACTTTCTTCTGCCTCTAGATTTGAGGATTAGAGACCTGTGCCTCTATCCCACCTCATTTTATTTATTTTGGTTTTATTTATTTCTTTTGTTTTTTGAATGGTTTTTTTTTTTTTTTTTCCATCTTTTGAGACAGGGTTCCCTGCATCTCAGCTGTCCTTGAACCTTGCTTCTGTAGACCCGGCGGCCCTTGAACTCCAGAGAACTATAAATTTTAAATAAATATTCTTGATGATTTTATTGAAAAGAAAACACAGGGTTTGATTTCCTTCCTTCTTCCTTCCTTCTTCCTTCCTTCTTCCTTCCTTCCTTCTTCATTCCTTCCTTTTCTTTTTTTTTTTTTTGAATACGGGTCTCCCTGTAAAGCCTCAAGGCTATCCTGGAATCACTGTGTAGATCCATTGGCCTTGATTCACAGAGATCCACTGCCTCTGCATCCCTAGTGCTGAGATTAAAGGCATATGCCACCATGCCTGACTGGATTTTGATTAAAAAAAAAATCAAGGAATTGGGTTCGCACTACTCTTGCAGAGGACCAGAGTTCAATTCTCAGTAGCTATGTAGGGAAGCTCTCAGCTCCCTGTAAATCCAGCTGCAGGGGCTCAGACACCTCTGGTCTGTAAATCCAGCTCTAGGGGCTCAGACACCTCTGGTCTATAAATCCAGCTGCAGGGGCTCAGACACCTCTGGTCTGTAAATCCAGCTGCAGGGTCTTAGACACCTCTGGTCTGTAAATCCAGCTGCAGGGGCTCAGTCACCTCTGGTCTGTAAATCCAGCTGCAGGGGCTCAGACACCTCTGGTCTGTAAATCCAGCTGCAGGGGCTCAGACACCTCTGGTCTGTAAATCCAGCTGCAGGGGCTCAGACACCTCTGGTCTGTAAATCCAGCTCTGGGGGCTCAGACACCTCTGGTCTGTAAATCCAGCTGCAGGGTCTTAGACACCTCTGGTCTGTAAATCCAGCTTCTGGGGGCTCAGACCAACCTCTGTCTGTAAATCCAGCTGGCAGGGGCTTCCAAGACAACCTCTGGTCTGATAAAATCCAGCCTGGGGGCTTTCAGACACCTGCTGGGCTGTAAATCCAGCTCTGGGGGCTCAGACACCTCTGGTCTGTAAATCCAGCTCTGGGGGCTCAGACACCTCTGTGGTCTGTAAATCCAGCTCTGGGGGCTCAGTCACCTCTGTCTGTAAATCCAGCTCTGGGGGCTCAGACACCTCTGGTCTGTAAATCCAGCTCTGGGGGCTCAGACACCTCTGGTCTGTAAATCCAGCTGCAGGGGCTCAGACACCTCTGGTCTGTAAATCCAGCTCTAGGGGCTCAGACACCTGTGGTCTATAAATCCAGCTCTAGGGGCTCAGACACCTCTGGTCTCTTTGACCACTCACATTCATTCACATACCAACACATAGACAAGTAATTAAAAAAATTTAAAAATTAAGGAATTAGGTGAGTAGGATGGCTCAGTGGGTGAAGGTACCTGCCACTGGGTCTGACAACTTGAGTTTAATTCCTGGGACCTAATGCAGAACTAGTTCTTGAAATTGTTCTCTGACCTCCATAAGCCATGTCTACACACACACACACACACACACACACACACACACACACAAATAAATATGATAAACTTTTTTAAAATAAAGAAAATATATTAAGTTTTACCTGTAAATACCTTATATAAAGAAGCGAAAAAACATAGCTAAATCCTTTTTTTTTTTAATTTAATTTTTTATTGATTGAATTTTATGCATTTTAATATTTTCCAATTCAGATCAGGCATATTTCCCTTTCCTTTCCCCCCCACCCCATCCCAGATCATGTATTCTGCCATAACTGTCCTGCATCTTTCAGGTTTATTTTTTTTCATTTTTTAGCTATAAGTGATAATCCATGAGTATAAGCATCCTTCGTGCAAAACCAATCTATAGACTGTTGTGCCCAAACCCCCACAGTCCCACCATTCAGTGGAGGTTGACAGGTTGTTTGTTCAATCAAGTTGATCAAATGAGTGTCCAGACTACTGTTTTGAGCTGGGTTTGTTACATGGCCTGTGATGACTCTCCCACCTATCTTCCAAGGGCTGGGATTACAAGTATGCACTACTGTGCCTGGGTTCATAACTAATTGTTTTCCTTTCCTTCCCCCAACCCCCACCTTTTTTTGAGATCTGGTCTCATGTAACCTAGGCAGGCTTTTAACTCATTTGTAGTTGATGATTTCCTTGGACTCTTGATCTTCCTGCCTCTACTTCCTAAGTGCTGGGATTTTAGACAACCCATTCATTATATCTAATCTCTTTTAAGTAGTTATGTACCAAGTTCTGTGATAAACACTTTATGTGATTTTGTCAATTGTCATGTATGGAGAACAGATAAAAAAAAAAAGCAAGGAATGTGCAGGCCTGGAGCAGAAGAGTATGTGTGACCCTCCCTGGCTACTCCAGCATCACTAGACCGGAGGACAACAGGAATAGCGAAGAACCAAACATCCACATCCAGTTCTGGGAGGCAATGCTCCTTTTTGTGCCTCCCTGTGCCCCTGGGTATTCGGAATAGTTCTGTTTAGAGGATGCCCAGGTAGAGGTCATTTTCCTTGGAGGGTTAAGAAAATGTGAAGGTCAGCCCCTATGTTTAATGAAAGACTTATCATGCTTATTGCTTACAAATAATTACAAAGAATTATCTGGGTGTAGTGATTCATGTTTAGAATCCTAGTACTCATGAGGTTGAAGCAGGAGGATCCTCAGCTATACAGTGAGTTTAAAGCTAGCCTGGGCTCCGTGGGAACTTGTCTCACAACAGCAAGGGGAAAAGAAAAAGAATCAAAGTGGTTCCTTGTCATTAACTCTCTAATGACCTGTTATAGCAGCATCTCAGGGAAAAGGCCTGATGTAGAATGGCACTGATGGGTCTGTGTGTGTTGATGGCAGCCTGGAAGGAAAGCAAACTTTTCCTCTTTGGAGTCTGAGTTTCCAGTGGATTTTTCCCATTTCACCAGAGCATTGGAAGTTCTGATCTCGACTTTTGGCAATTTAGCAGCTAAGAAGCCTTTGCTACTGTTCGTGAATACAGTAGGATACATTTGACCTCACAGTGTCGTTTTCTTTCCAGCCTTATCTATCAAGCTACAGCTCCAGCCTGGACATTCTCTTGATGATGGGGCTATAGTACTCCTGTCTCATCCCTGGAACAGTTGCTTATGTAACTATTGCACAGTTGCCTTATAGGAAACACATTTTATTTTCAATCTAGTTGCTGAAACCACTTTGCTAGGGGGCTGTGTCTACCTCCTGACATTGTGTGCATATTGCTAGATTGATTCCTTTATTTATTTATTTTTATTTTTATTTATTTTTGTATGTGTATGAATGTACTGTCTGCATGCAGGTCTGTGCACCCGTGTCATGCAATGCTGCAGAGGTCAGAAGAAGGTGTCAGATTCCCCTGGAACTGGAGTTCTCCTGGAATTGGAGTTACAGATGGTTCTTAGCCGCCATGTGGGTGCTGGGGATCGAAACCGGGTCCTCTGCAAGAGCAGTTGGTGCTCTTAACTGCTAGGCTATCTCCAGCCCCAGATTGATTCCTTTAAAAAAAGATTTTATTTATTTAGAGACAAGGTGTCACTCTGTAGCCCAGGTTAGCCTGGACTCACTTATGTAGCCCAGGCTTGCCTCGAATTCATAGAAATCTGCTTGTCTCTGCTTCTCAGCTATTGGGATTAAAGTCTTGCTCCCCTAAGCCTGCCTGGCTCTAAGATTTTATTTATTTTTAGATGTTTAAAAAGTATAGTGTGTTGTTAGCCGGGCTGTGGTTGGCGCATGTCCTTTAATCCTAAGCCACTTGGGATGGGCAGAGGCAGGGTGGAGGATCTTTATGAGTTCGAGGCCAGGCACTGGTCTACCAGAGTTGAGTTCCAGGACAACGGGGGCTAACGGGACACCCTGTCTCAAAAAAGACCAAAAAAAAAAAAAAAAAAAAAAAAAGTATGTGTGTGTGTGTGTGTGTGTGTGTGTGTGTGTGTGTGGTATGTTTGTGCAGTTCTTTATGGGGGGCAGAATAAGATGGTGGGTATCCTGGAGCTGGAGTTATAGGTGGTTGTGGGCTGCTCTTTATGGGTGCTGGGAACTGAACTCAGGTCCTCTGCAAAACAGTATGCATTCTTTATTTTTTATTTTTTGTGGTAGTGTCTCATTGTGTAGTCCTGGTTGGCCTGGAACTAGTTGTGTAGGCTAGGCTGGCTTGGAACGCACAGAGATTTGCTTGCCTTTGCCTCCCTAATACACTCTTAACTGTCTTAACTGCTGAGCCATCTCTTTAGCCTCTGGGTTGATTCCTTAATTGGTACAATTGAGATCACAGCTAAAGCTTTGGAAATAGTGTTGTTCACTGTACTGTGGAAATGTGGGACATTGCTCTTAAAATCATGGCTTTGCTTTGAGTCTACAGTAAAGTGACCTGAACCATCAGGCCATCCTGTGAGCTGTTCAAAGCCCATTGTCAGCATAACACGGTTAATTTCTGCTTCCAAATATCTTCTCTAACTGCCAAGACAAACTAGATAATGGTGCTTGGCCCATTTCTTAGAACTTGGAGAAGTAGGATGAGTGCATTCCGATCTACCAGGGGCTTTGTATTAGTGGGCCTGAGTTTAAAGCAAAGAGAGACCTGGGGATACGGTTCAGTGGTGGAACACTTGCCTAGCATCTTTGAGGTCCTGGGTTCAGTTCTTAGCACCACAGCAATTAGTTCATTAATTAATTAAAATAAAGTAAGGCAAGCAGGGTTGCACCCTTCTACTCTAATCTCTTTGCACGTATAGAGATTAAAATATTTTTACTATCTACCAATGTTTTTCAACTTCAATGTCTGCTTTGTCTTTATAGTATACAGTGCTGTATACTGGGCAAGCGCTCTGCCACTGAGCTACATCCCAGTCCTAGGGCTGTGATGTAGCTCAGTGGCAGAGCGCTTGCCCAGTATACAGCACTGTGGGATGTAGCTCAGTGGCAGAGCGCTTGCCCAGTATACAGCACTGTGTTCGATCCCTAGCACAGAAAGAAAAAGATAGCTAGCACAGCAGTGAGCCCACTGCAGGGTATCTGTTCTTGGTCAAAGCATTTGGACTAGTGAAGGACCAGAGCCCCAAACAGGCGAGTCAAAGCGATGCTCGTGCCTTCTCTTCCTCCCACTCCTCCCTTCCTTCTCTCCTCCTCCTCCTCCTCCTACTCCTCCTCTTTCTTCTTCTTCCTCTTCTTTTCATCTTTCTTTTCTCCCTCCCTCTCTTCCTTCTTTGCAGGTACATGTACATGTGTGCACAGTGTGTGAAGGCCAGAATTTGACTTAGTCTTGTTCTTCAGTTGCTTCTTTTATCTTTTGAGACATGGCCTCTCACTGAACCTGGAGCTTGCTGATTCAGCTAGGCTGGCTAGCCAGCAAGCTCCTTTTCCTGCTTCCCCAGCATTAGGATTTCAGGCATGTGTACCCAAGCCTGCCTTTTTGTGTGGGTGCTGGGGCTGTGAACACAGGTCTTTATGCTTGTGTGAAAAGCATTTTACCAAAAAAAAAAAAAAGAAAAGAAAAGAAAAGCATTTTACCAGTTTACTGAGACAACTCCCAAGCATTTTGAGAAGGGTCTGGGTATCTTCCCGCCTCTGCCTCCCAAGTGCTGGGATTATAGTGCTGGGATTGTAGACACATGTCAGCACATTCAGCTAAAGCCTATGCTTTCTTAAGGACTAAAATAACTGGTCATGGAGAGGTCAAAAGTAAATATAGTGAACTACCTGGAATTCTAAGACTCTTCTAAGCAAATCATTCATCCAGGCACAGGCCAGAAGCCTTGGGGCTGCTGATAAGGAATAGTTCAGGGTGCAACAGGGCCTGAGGCCAGTCCTTCTTAGGGTCAAGTGACATGGAAAATGTCAATGCTGTTTGTTGGTGACACTTATTACCTGTGGCCAAGTAGAGAGGTCCTTGGCTGGACCAGGTCTTTATAGCTGGGAGGATACTGAATTCTCCAGCGCGCGCGCGCGCGCGCGCGCGTGTGTGTGTGTGTGTGTGTGTGTGTGTGTGTGTGTATGTATATGTGTGTGTGTATGTGTGTGTGTGTGTATGTATGTATATGTGTGTGTATGTGTGTGTGTGTGTGTATGTATGTGTGTGTGTGTGTGTGTGTGTGGTGTGTTTTTCATTTTACTGTTGTTGGCATTCAAAATAATGATTGTTGGGGCAGGAGAGATGGTTTAGTGGCTAAGAGTGAGCATTGGCACCCACACAGTGGCTATCAACCATCTGTAACTCCAGCTCCAGGGGATATAACGCCCTCTTCTGGCCTCTGTGGACAGTGCATGCATGTGGTGTACTTATACGCAGGCAAAACATAAAATCGAATAAAAAAAGATTGCTGAGCTAAGCATGGTGGTGGTACCTGCCTGTAATTCCAGAACTAGAGAGACGGAAGCAGTGGACTAGAAATCCGAGGTCATCCTCGGCAACATGGGAGTTTAGAGTTAGTCTGAGCTATACCTGTCTGCAAAACAATAAGAAAAATGAAACAAAACCCAATCCAAACAAAAACCAAATCAGCCAACTAATCAACCAAAAAATGATTGTAGAATCTTTTTACTAGTTTGTGGTAGTGCATGCTATTCTTGTAACAAGTGTTAAAAAATCACTTCTGTTTAATGTATGAGTAAAAGAAGACACAGCATTTGTTCTAGAGAAGAACTTTTCCTACTGAATAAAAAAATCCAACCTGGAGTGGTGGGATATGTCTGAAAGCCCAGCACTGCAGAAGTGGAGGCAAGAGGATCAAGAGTTCAAGGCCAGCCCGGGCTATGTAGTGAGCCTCTGACTGCAAAGACAAAGGCTTTGTGACAGGAGGCTTGCTTAGCATGTATAAGGCTCCCAAGTGCTAGGATTAAAGGCATGTGCCACCATGCCTGGCTGTGTTTTATTATTTTTAAAAATATTTTATTTACTTTTTTTTTTTTTTTTTTTGTGGTTCTCAGCCTCAGCCTTTAACAGCTGCGCTATCCCTCCAGCCCCTTATTTACTATTTTTATTTTACGTGCATGAGTTTATTGCCTGGATATGAGTGCACCTTGTAAAGCCTAAGGAGATCAGAAGAGGGTGTTGGATACCTCTGGAACTGGAGTTAGGGATGGTTAACCAGCATGTGGGTGCTGGGAATCAAACCCAGGTCCTCTGCAAGAGTAGCTAGTGCTCTTAACTGCTGAGCTATCTCTCCAGCCCCTTAAATGTGTTTTAAAGAAACACTTTGTAAGAGAAGAACATGTAATTAAAAAAAATCTTCTATGTGTGCCACATGTGTGTGTGTGTGTGTGTGTACATACATGGCCACATGTGTTCCATAGAGTATGTGTGCGTGTAGTGGTCAGAAAACAACCTCACTTTGATCTCTACCTCCATGTAGAAGTAAAAGCACCAGGATGAAGACATGTATGACTGTATTCATTTTACACAGTTCTGGAGATTCCAACTAAGCCCCCATGCTTTCATGGCAAGTGCCTTACTTACCCACTGAATCATCTTTCCAACCCTAAACAATATTTATTTATTTATTTATTTATTCATTCATTCATTCATCTTTGAGACAGCTTCCCATTTTGTAGCCCTGACTGGCCTAGAGCTTGATCTGTAGAGCATGCTAGCTGAACTCACAGAGCTCTGGCTCCTGAGTGCTGGGGTTAAAGGTATGTGTCACTGTGCCTGGAAATTATTTATTTATTTATTTATTTATTTATTTATTTATTTATTTGAGTAGGGTCTTTCTCTCTAGTACATGTTGGAGGGAGAGTCCACTGTACAATGCAGGCTGGCCTTAAATTCATAGTAATTTTCCTGGCTTGTTACCTTCTGTTTGGTAGTCTAGGTTAAACATGCTACAAGAATTTAGGTGGGTGTGGTGGTCCATAACTATAATCCTAGCATCAGGAGTTTGAGGGTAGCGTAGGGCTACGGAATGAGACCTTCTCCCTCAAACCAGAAACCAGTCTGGCATGAGGTAGCACCCATTTAATCCCAGGATGTGGGAGGCAGAGTCAGGTGGATCTCATTGAGTTCATGACCAGCCTGATCTACGTAGGGAGTTCCAGGGTAGCTGGCCTACAAGGAGACCCTGCCTCAAAAAGACAAAAACAAACAAGGAAAAACCCAAACAAAACAAAACAAACCCCAAGCAAAAACAGATGAAGGGAAATTCTTGAAACAAGATAATTATCTGGGTGTGGTTGCTCATGCCTGTAATTCCGGAATTCAAGAGGCAGAGGCTCAAGTGGAAGAGTCTGAGACCAGCTTCGGCAACTTGGTGAATTCTAGGCCAGACTGGCCTATAGAGATCCTGTCTCAAAAACGCAAAAGAAAAATCAAACAAAAAAGGCAAATTAGATAGAAAGGGCATTTCAGTGGGAAAAAAAATTAAAGTTGGCCACTGGGTGTCAACCTTGGTCCATACTCACAGATAGTTAGGGGGCATCTGCACCTGAGTCTTCTTCATAATTTTCTCTCCAGAAAATTAGGGGAGAGGTTTTATTTATTTATTTATTTTGTTTATTTTTGTATGTGTATGAATGAATTGTCTGCATGTAGGTCTGTGCACTCGTGTCGTGCAATGCCGTGGTCAGAAGAGGGTGTCCGATTCCCCTGGAACTGGAGTTAAAGACGGTTCTCAGCTGCCATGTGGGTGCTAGGGATCGAACCCGGGTCCTCTGCAAGAGCAGTTGGCTCTCTTAACCCCTAGGCCATCTCTCCAGCCCGGGAGAGGTTTTATTTAATCATGGATGGATTTAATCAAGGATGGCCCTTTCTCTTTTAAAGTCTTTATAATTTTTTCTTGTACCATCATGAAGATTTTAGTTATGAGAAATCTAAGGGGAAGCCAAGCCTGGTGCTGCATGCCCACAATCTTAGTCCTGAAAGGTGGAAGCAGGAATCAGGAGTTCAGAGTCATTCTCAGCTACATAATGAATTTGAAACCAGCCTGGGCTACAAAAGATTCTGTAGAAAACAAAAAGAAAATATTAGCAACAACAAAAGGACTAGGGTTTGTGGCTCAGTTGTTGGGGTGTTTGCCTAGAATGAACAAAATGCTGGCTTCTGTCTCTTGCACCAGATAAACTAGGTCTGTTCCTGTATACCTACAATCCTAGCACCCAGGAGGTAGAGATATTTGATCACAAGTTCAAGGTCATCCTTGGATACATAGTAAGTTTGAGGCTAGCCTGGGCTACATGATGTCTCCAAAATAAAATAAAATAAAACAAAACAAAATCTTCTTAGGCAAAAACTGGGCATGGTGATCAGTGCCTGTAATTCCAGTCTTGGGAGGCTGAGACAGGAGAATTCTTGTAAGTTTGAGGCCAGTCTAGGCTACATAGTTTGTTTGGGGCTAGTCTGGGCTACATAATGAGATCTTATCTAAAGAAAAAAATCTTCCACAGCTGGGCTTGGTGGTGGTGCACACCTTTACTCCTAGCACTTGGGAGGCAGAGGCAAGCAGATGTCTGTGAGTTCAAAGCCAGCCCAAGCTACATAGTGAGATCCAGGGCAATTGGGGCTATTGGGAGAACCTGTCTCAAAAGACTGAAAAAAAAAAGTCTTCCTAGATGAAGCCCATCAGCTCTCTAAGACATCAGTGGGAGACTTTATTTCTATATGGTTATCTAGCTATATAACATTTTGAGGCCCCATAGGTCAAATATTATTTTTGAAAGTCTAGCTCCTGTGTAATTTGGTACCTCGTAGTCTATGATTACCTTTCCAAACTTGGAAAAAGATAAAACTACAAAAGGTTGTATACTGTAATATAGGGGGACTTATCCTCTCTTAGTAACATCAATATTTCTTCTTAGCACACCCTTCTAGAATGTAAATAAACTGTGCATGGGTCAGCATTTATTTTATTATTAAAATATTTTACAGCTGGGCATGGTGGCGTATGCCTTTAATCCTAGCACTTGGGAGGCAGAGGCAGGTGGATCTTTGTGAGTTTAAGGCCAGCCTGGTCTACAGAGTGAGCTCCAGGACAGCTGGGACTAAAGGGAAACCCTGTCTCAAAAATACCAAAATAAAATAAAATATTTTACTTATTACTTCTATTTTATATGTATGCCTGTTTTGCCAGAATGAATGTAAGTGCACTCATGTCGTGCAATGCCTGTGGAGGTCAGAAGTGGGTGTCAGATCCCCTGGAACTAGAGTTACAGGTGGTCCTTAGCCACCATGTGGGTGCTGGAACTTGAACCCAGGTCCTCTCCAAGAGTACTCAGTGCTCCTAAGCACTGAACCATCTCTCTATCATCCTGCATCAGCATTTTTGTACAAACAGGTCTTCTCTGTCTCTCCACTCTCTCCAGGGTCTGTGTAGCCTAGGCTGGTTTCAAAACAACAGGCTCAAGAAATTCTCTTACCTTAGCTCAGAAGTTGGGATCACAGACTCAAGCCCAGTTTACTTCTGTCTCTTTCTCTTTTTGAGACAGTCTTGCTATGTAGCCTAGGCTAACCTCTATCTCACAGTCCTCACAAGGCCTTTGCTTCCCAAATGATAGGCTTACAGGTATGTGCCACCAAGCCCAGTGTCTGGCCTGCTTCTTTATGCATAGATGCTAAACATGCCATTTTGAAACTTAAAAAATTTTTTGGCTTATTTAACTTTATTTTATGTGAATAAGTGCTTTGTCTGCATGTATGTAAATGTGTCATATGTGCACAATGCCTGTGGAGGTAAGAAGAGGGCCTCAGATTCCCCTGGAACTGGAGTTATGGATGGTTGTTAGTTGACATGTGGATGCTGGGAACTGAACTGGGTTCTCTGTAAGAGCAGCAAGTACTCTTATCTGCTGATCAACCTTAAAAAAAAAATTAGGGCGGGGGCTGGAGAGATGGCTCATCGGTTCAGAGCACTGGCTGCTCTTGCAGAGGACCTGGGTTTGATTCCCAGCACCCATATGGTGGTTAACAACCACCTATATCTCCAGTTCCAGGGGATCTGACACCCACTTCTGACCTCCATGGGCATTGCATGACATGAGTGTGTTTACACATGTGCAGGCAATACACTCATACACATAAAATAAAAATAATAGAATATTTAAAAATGGTTGCTAAAAAATAACATTTACTAATGTATTTTGGACATGAGATCAAGCCTGGCTTGGATGTTGCTTTGTATCCATTAATGTAGATCTGCCTCCTTGTGAACTGAGATCATTCCTTGTTAAAGATAATGAATAGTGCTCAGATGTGCTCATCTTTCAGGATTTTAAAAGTGGTACCAAAGGCAAGAATTTGGTCAGAAATACCAGTCCAGATTAGAGGAAATGGCACTCGGGGAAGTTAGAGGCTCTCACCTCTGACAGTTTGCAAGTCTTTGATGCCCCTTCCCCTCCTCCTCTTTCCACCCCCTCCCCAACAATCTTGGACATACCTCTGACTTCTGTTTATCTAACACATGCTGATAAATCTCCTTAGAAGCTGGTGGTCCACTTCAGCCAAGCCACAGTCATATCGTGGCTAAGACACACCATAGATTGGTAAAGGCTCAGAAGAAAACATTTCCTAAAATTAGCGAAGACGGGATGTTTGCAAGCAAATCTGAAAAATACTCTTACCCGACTGAGATAATGCAACTTGGTATCATTCATTTCTGAGCTACTTAACCAGGTGGAACACATATTCTCTTTCTTTTTCTTTTTCTTTCTTTCCTTCCTTCCTTTCTTTCTTTCTTTCTTTCTTTCTTTCTTTCTTTCTTTCTTTCTTTCTTTCTTTCTTTCTTTCTTTCTTTCTTTTTCAGATTTAGTAAAGACTTAAAAAAAAAATCTTTCACTGGGCATGAGTTCAAGGCCAGCGTGGTCTACAGAGTGAGTTCCAGGACAGCTGGGACTACAGGGAGACCCTGTCTCGAAAAGACCAAAAAAAAAAAAATGAGGTCTGGGCATGGTGGCGCGTGTCTTTAATGCCAGAACTTGGGAGGCAGAGATAGGTGGATTCTATGAGATTGAGGCCAGTCTGGTCAGCTGGGGCTAGATAGTCTCAAAACCAAACCAAACCAAACCAAAAAAACAGAGAGAGAGAGAGAGAGAGAGAGAGAGAGAGAGAGAGAGAGAGAGAGAGAGAGAGAGTGTTGGGGGGCAGAGCTTAAAATTTTATAAGTGGTATGAGCTAACAGGCTCTCCGCAGCAGGCAGAACACTGATTTTGGAGCTCTAGGAGATGTTACTCATGATGGCTTGCTACTTCAGTCACATTGTAGCCAGGAGTACGTGTGGGTCACTGGGCACATTGCTCTGTAGGCCTTTCAGAGCAGTCTTTTCTCACCTTAGGGTGGCTGCTGTTGAACCTCTCCAAGCTCTGAGAACATTAATGCAACAACTGGTCCAGCAGAGAAGAGGAGGAGCAGAGGCAGCAGCAGCACAAGAGCAGCAGTGGCTGCTCCGGGCCTCACCTCTCAGCCCCTCGCCAGCAATGTCTAAGAACCAGTCTTGGACTGAAGAGGTGGCTCAGTGGTTAAGAGCATGGGCTGCTCTTGCAGAAGACCTGGGTTGGATTCCTAGCACTCACATGGCAGCTTACAATCATCCATAACTCCAGTTCTAGGGGAATCTGATGCCTTCTTCTGAACTCTGTGGGCATTGCATGACACAGGTACACTTTCATGCATGCAGGCGATACACTCATCCACATTAAAAACAAAAATTAACAAAAGAGACAACCAGTTCTCTTTGAGGTTGCTCTGGGAAGCTCAAAACTCTGCTTTCTAGGTTTATTTCTGGCTGAGAACTTCTGCTCTGCCCATGATCAGACTGGCCATGTAGAAGGGCAAAGATGGGGCTGGACACTAACAGTTTCTTCCTGTGTAAAGAGCTTGGCATGACATTGGCCTGTAGTAAGTACACAACAAATGGACTACTTGTTTTAAGAAAGAAGGTTGTTTTTACAGTTACCTGACAGAGTGAATTCTGTTTCACCTTGTTGAGATAAGAACCCATTTTACAACTCTCATCCATGACAATCAGCTCCTAGAGATTTACCTCAAAATGTCCTGACAAGTGCAAACATTTCTAAGAAAGGGAACACTCAGGTGGGTGGCCTATTACATATTATTGATAATAAACAAATCTAAGATTTTTTTAAAAAATTAAAAAATTTAGCAAGGCATGATGGCACATGGCTTTAATCCCAGCACTCAGGAGGCAGAGGCAGGCAGATCTCTGTGAGTTCAAGGCCAGCCTGGTCTACATAGTGAGTTCCAGGCCAGCTGGGACTTCAGGAAGACCCTGTCTCAGAAAGACAAAAACATTTTTTTTATGTATGTGAATGTTTTGCTTGCATGTATTTAAATACAGCATGAGTATGCGGTGCCTGTGGAGGCCAGAAGAGTGCATCAGATCCCCTGTAACTGGAAATGGTTGTTAATTGCCATATGGGTTCTGGGAACCCAAACAGGGTCCTCTACAAGAGCAGCAAGTGGTATTAACTGCTGAGTCATCTCTCCAGCTCCTACTTACAGATCCCCCCCCCCTTTGGTAGTTTTGAGAAAAGGTCTCCCTGTAGCCCCCAGCTGACCAGGCTGGCCTCCATCTCACAAAGCACCAAGATCCGCCTGCCTCTGACTCCTGAGTACTTGGGATTAAAGGCTTGCAACACCAGGACTGGCAATTTACAGATTTTGATAGGGATAGATAAGGACACTCGGGCATGTTAGGAAGAGAAAGAATTCCCGCTGAGTAGAGGAAAAGCAAAGATTGTTAAGGCCCGAGACAAACTTTCTGTACTTTGCTGTTCTATCTAGGGAGGTTGCCCCATGAGGTAGAAACCAGGGAGTGCCTGTATTTCCTTGTATCTTTTCCTTTTGGGAAGAGGTATCATCTAATGAGCCATACATGTTTAGTCCCAGGTCCATGGCCTCTCCCCACCCCCAACAGTTAACTCATTAATTCCTTAGTCTTAGTCAGATAGAGTAAGACTGGAAACTATGAGGGCAGGAACCTAATAATACTCTAACTACCTGGGTGGGCAGTCCTTAAAAAAGCTTCTGTCTTTGGGGCTAGTGTTCAGTTGACAGAGTATACATGAAGCATACATGAAGCCCTGGATTCTATTCCTAGGTGTGGTGGTCCATGCTTGTAACCCCAGCATTTAGGAGGTAGAGACAGGAGGACCAGGAATTTACAGTTATATTCAGTTAGAAAACCAGCCTGGGTTGTAGAAGACAGTGTCTCAAAAAACAAAAGAAGGAAGGAAGGAAGGAAGGAAAGAAGGGAGGGAGGGAGGGAGGAAGCAAGGAAGGAAGGAAAGAAGGAAGAAAGAAAGAATAATGCTGCATTTTGAGTTATGTGAAAGTATGCCACATAGGGGCTGGAGAGATGGCTTAGCAGTTAAGAGCCTGTGCACTACTCTGGCAGAGGACTGGAGTTCAGTTCCCAACACTCACACGAAGCGGCTCACAACCCACCTGTAACTGCAGCTCTTGGGGATCTAACACCTTCTTCTGGCCACTGAGGAGGCCTGGGCTAATGTGTACATATCTCATACATGCATATACACATACACATCAACTAAAAAAAAAAACTTAAATAAAAAAGCTGGGCCAGGACTCAGGAAGCAGAGGCAATCAGATCTCTGTGAGATCAAGGCCAGCCTGGTCTACATAGTGAGTTCCAGGCCAGCTTGGGTGACAGGGAAATCCTGTATCATAAACAAACAAACAAAAACAAAATAGTACAGGGACCAGAGAAATGACTCAGTGGCCAAGAGCACTTGCTTTTGCACAGGACCTAGGTCTGGCTCCCAATACCTACTAACAATCATGGTGACTTCAGTTCTAGGACATATGATGCTCTCTTCTCTTCCGGCTTCCTTGGGTACTGCATGCATGTGGTGCACTTACATACTTGCAAGCAAAACACTCATACACATAAAATACAAAAAGATAAAAATGAAAAAATTTCTTTTTTTAATTAATTAGTTATTTTTATTTTTGAAAAAATTTATAAAAACCAGTGCGGCACAGACAACTATAGTCCAGTACATGATAATTGGTAATGATAGTAAGCACTGTGGTATTGGTTTTTGAATTTACTATGGCATGCTTTTTGAATATTATTTTAGAGTATACTTCTACTTATGAAAAATCATATATATGATAGCCTATATTTTTTAGGATAGGCTGTATATTTTTACTTTTTGATTTGTTTGTTTTCATTTTATGAGTGTTTTGCCTGCTTGTATGTAAGGGCTCCTGTGTATGGTAATGACTGTGGAGGCTGGAAGAGGGTGTCAGACACCCTGGAACTGGAGTTACAGCAGATGGTTGTTAGACACCGTTTGGGTATTGGGAACCAAACCTGGGTCCTCTACAAGAGCAGCGAGTGCTCTCAACCTCTGAGTCATCGCTCCAGCTCCTTGTATTTTTCTCTTTAATTAAAAAAGTTTGCGGGGCTGGAGAGATGGCCTAGCGGTTAAAAGCACTGACTGCTCTCACAGAGGACCCGGGTTCGATCCCCAGCACCCACATGGCGGCTGAGAACTGTCCATAACTCTAATTCCAGGAAAACTCCAGTTCCACAGGAATCCGACACCCTCTTCTGACCTCCGCAGCATTGCATGACACGGGTGCACAAACCTACATGCAGACAGTACGTTCATACAAATAAATAAATAAGTAAATAAGTAAATAAGTAAATAAATAAATAAATAAATGTTTGCTAAGCTGGGCACGGTGGCACACACCTTTAATCCCAACACTTGGGAGGCAGAAGCAGGTGGATCTCTGTGAGTTCAAGGCCAGCCTTCTCTACATAGTGACTTTCAAGCCAGCTGGGGCTCAGAGAGACACTGTCTCAAAAAGAACCCCCCCCCAAAAAGTCTGTATACATGGATGGGCTGGGAGTGGTGGCTCACACAATCACAGCACTTGGAAAATTTAGGCAAGAGACTGGTTCACAAGCTTGAGGTTGGTGGGACTACAGAGGGAAACCCTGCCTTAAAAATGGAAACAAATTAAATGGCAATAAAAGAGACATATATTGGAGGGCTAAGGATGGACTCAGTGATGGAATGCTTCTTGTCTAGTAGTCATGGGGCTCTGGACTTAATCTCCAGTCCTGGTAGGTGAATTTGAATCTGTGTCTAAGACCTTGAGGTTAAGGAAGGACGTTCTAAAAATGGTCATATTAATCCTGCACCTCCATCTTTGCACTCTTCCTGGGAATCCAGGTTTTCCAAAATAAGCAAATTGACTTAAGATACAAAACAGATAAAAATCTAACCCGCCTGGAATCTTTTGCTCAGATCATGTGGAAAAACAACAGATGGCTTATAGGTTCTGTTTTTTGCCTGGATCCCAGGATAGACAAGCTTGTCCCTGTTTAGTCATTGTATAACCTTTTCATGTGCCTTATCTGATCTTCCTTCCACCCCAGGCAGTAAAGGGCATGATAAGTCCTCCTTGGGGCCTTGGAAGGACCTCATAGGTAAGTGGAGGAGGGGCAGAGGTGCCCGATACTTGCTGAGTTCAGCAGAACGATTAGCAACTCAGCCTGTTTCTATACTTCTCCTTGGTTAGTGAAAGGCATGTCTGTGTGAGGCAGGTCCAAGCATATTTTTCTTGAAATGAATGTTGGCACAGGAGGGAGTGGGAATTAATGGGTTTTTATCAAGAAATAGGAGGAGGCAGTGGTTCTATGCTATCGATGTAGAACTGACCACCGCCTACCACCCAGTTCTCATTCTTTGATCTTCTGCCATGATCTCCACCTTTAAAAGTTTCAATTAAGCCTATGTATGACTTGGAAAATATGGCCTCCTTAGAGGCAGCTTTATAGATTTCATAAAATCTAAATTAACTGTAGAAAATCTGGTTTATTTCATACTTAAAGTAACTGTAGGACCAACCTGATAGGTCCTTAGGCAGAGGCACTTGCTGGAAAGTTGTTTGAATTTGATCCTCAAGACCCACATAGTGGAAAGAGAGAACTGACTCCCTCAAGTCCTGCCGATCGTTGGTCCCTCCTCTTCTCATACAATGTAAAGAATATTTAGAAAATGAAATAGGTATACTTTCTAGAAATGTTGATAGAGTAATCTCAGAGTTTGATATTCTCATTATTGACCCTTCTTCCTTCCTCCTCCTCTTCCTCCTCCTCCTCCTCCTCTTCCTGTTTTGCTTTTTGAGACAAGGTCTTGCTATATAGTTCTGGTTGGTCTTAAACTTGTGGCGGTCTTTCTTCCTTAGCCTTTAGAGCGATGGGATCACAGGCATGTGTTTCCATGCCCCGAAAATGGGCTACTTAAAAACTGCAACAAGTCAGGCATGGTGGCTCATGCTTGAAATCCCAACACTTGAAAAGTTGAGATGGGATCAGGGTGGATTTGTTGCCTTGGGCTAGAGTGAGAACTCTCAAAACAACAATGGTGAGAGCATGCACAAGACTGATGCAAACTCAAACTAGACAAAAACCAGCACAGAACTGGGGAAAGGGGCAGGAAGCCCCAACCTTAGCTGAAGAACCATGGGCAGCTGATCACTGCTGGGTGAGAGAGAGCTGGAGGTGATCTTCTTTAAGATAGGCTGACCAGGTTCTGATGAATGAACTCAGGGCACATTTGATAGGCTTTAACATGTATGACAGAATGCATGAACTCCAGTGAGGGGGCTATAAGGGGTGCAGATAGGGGAGAGTGTCTAAATATGATTAGGATGTATTGTATGAAATGCATAAAATTCCAACAAAACATATATTGAAAAACAAAGGGAAAACAAAAAGAGAACCACCAAAAACATGACAAATTATCAAATAGGGCTTTCTCTCTGTCTCTATATGTGTGCGCATGTGTGTGAGTGTGTGTGTATGTGTGTGTGTGTGTGTGTGTCTGTGTGTGTATTTGCTTTCTTTTTTCTGTTTGGAATATGAAAAGCATTAAATTTTCCTTGAGAAAAATTGCCCAGGCTGGCTGCGAACTCCCTGTGTAGTTAGTTACACAGGACCCAGGGCTTCTGATCCTTCTACCTGCACCTCCTTGAGTATTGGGATTACAAGTGTGCATCACCACACCAGTTTTATGTGGTGCTAGGGATCAAGCCCAGGGGTTCAATTGGGGTGTACCTCAGTTGGTAGAGTGCTTAGCCTAACGTGCATGAAGTCCTGGTTCAGTGCTCGTCTCTGCATAAAAACCTATCACGAAGGTACATACCTGCAATCCTAGCATTCTGGAGGAGGAGGCATGGGGACCGGAAGTTCAAAGTTGTCCTCATATACATAACGAGTTAGTTGGAGGCCAGACTGGGATATACAAGACCTTGTCAAAACAACAACAACACCAACAACTACCACCCCAGGGCTTTGTGTATACTAGGCAAGCAACTTATAACTGAGCTGCTTCGTTAACATATTGATTCATTGATTTATTGATTTATTTATTTTGAGACCAGCTCTTAATATGCAGTCCTGGTTAACTAGAAACTCAATATGTAGGCCAGGTTGGCCTCAAAACTGAGATCAGCTTGCCTCTGCCTCCCAAGTACTTTATTTTTTATAGGTTGACTTTAGGAATGAAATGCTAAGTGTGTCCTCCCCAGCTCATTAAAACATTTAGAAGTGGTAAGAGCATTTGCCAGCATTTTATTTGTTGCATGCATTCACCCTTTGCCTGTCACTTCTTGTCTAAGGTGTGCAAAAACTCTTAAGCTCAGCTCTGTGCACCTCAAGAAAGACCAACACTTACAGGTAAGTGAAATTAGACAAGTACTTAAAGAACAAGTATTTAAACTTGATGCTATTTAAAATTCAGATTGTGCCAGGCGTGGTGGTGCATGCCTTTAATCCTAGCACTTAGGAGGCAGAGGCAGGCAGATCTTTGTGAGTTCAAAGCCAGCCTGGTCCACAGAGTGAATTCCAGGACAGCTGGGGCTACGGGGAGACCCTATCTCAAAAAGACCAAAAAATAAATAAATAAATATTAAATAAATAAATAAATAAATAAATAAATAAATATAAAATTCAGATTGTACAGAGTCTGCCATACATATTCAGTCCAGCAGCTCTGGCTCCTTGTCGATTCACAACACATCAAGCTTTAACCCAAGCTTTACACAAAACAATTACTCCTAGCCTGCAGATAGGTTTTGCATGAAGGATGCTTGTACTCATGGATTATCACTTATAGCTAAAAATGAAAAAAAAAAAAACTGAGAGAAAGATGCAAGACAGTTATGGCAGAATGCATGATCTGGGATGGGGTGGTGGGGGGAGGGAAAGGGAAATAAGCCTGAACTGAATTGAAAAAAATGATGAAATGCATCAATAAAAACTAATTAAAAATAAAATAAAATAAAATAAAATGCCATTAGGTAGAAGGGGCGCAACTCTTCCTTCCCTTGGGAGGAAATTGATGCATTAGACGTCAATTCAAAGGGAAAATGGACCTCCCAAATGTTTTTGCTTTTCATTTTTACTCTTTTGATATTTTAGTATACATTATTTGAAAGCCACATCTTTGCAAATTTGCTGAGGCATAAAAAATAATTTAAGGTGTAAAACAAATACACTATAGTTTTAAAAATTAGGGGCTGGAGAGATGGCCTAGCGGTTGAGAGCGCCGACCGCTTTTGCAGAGGACCCGGGTTCGATCCCCAGCACCCACATGGCGGCCGAAAACCGTCTGAAACTCCAATTCCAGGAGAACTCCAGTTCCAGGGGAATCCGAGACCCTCTTCTGACCTCCGCGGCGTTGCACGACACGGGTGCACAGACCTGCATGCAGACAGTACATTCATACACATACAGAAATAAATAAAATTAAATAAAAAAAAATTAAAAATTATATGAAGCCAAGATGAGAAAACAGCTAATTAGGAATACCATAGTCTCTAGTGGGAATTAGATGGGGCTGATAAAATCCAAACATTGAGGCTCAGAGGTTAAATAACAAACCCTTCTTTCTATTGAGTGACATTGGGAAACTTCTACACACTGTGTGCTTAGCACCATATCCCCTGAGTCTATTCTGGCACTAAGACTGCCAGTCAGCACTACATTCCAGCCCTATCTCTGGCGTAGAGATGTGAAAGTCAGAAT
Organism: Rhizomys pruinosus; assembly: GCA_009823505.1. Taxonomy (NCBI): domain Eukaryota; kingdom Metazoa; phylum Chordata; class Mammalia; order Rodentia; family Spalacidae; genus Rhizomys; species Rhizomys pruinosus. The sequence goes on from VZQC01013896.1 coordinate 1,329,388, forward strand.
TAAAGATTTTTTTTCTTTTTGCTGTAATTTAACCCAAGGCCTTTTCATTTAAGTTGTCATTCCTGGGAGTAAACAAAAAGCTACCCCCAGTCTTGATAATATCTACTTTCTGGGTTTGTAAGACAGAACTTTTGCCTAAAGCAATGAATTGATTTTTAAAAAATTATTTTACCTATTAATTTTTTTTTTGAGACAGGGTCTCCCTGTAGCCCCAGCTGGCCTGGAACTTACTCTGTAGACCAGGCTGGCCTTGGGCTCACAGAGATCTGCCTGCCTCTGCCTCTCAAGTGCTGGGAGTAAAAGGTGTGCGCCACCACACCCCGCTTAAAGATGATTCTTAGCCACCATATGGGTGCTGAGAATTGAACCTGGGTCCTCTGCAAGAGCAGTCAGTGCTTTTAACTGCTGAACCATTTCTCCAGCTCTACTTTGTTAAAATTTAAAAAATGTGTGTGTGTGTTGTGTGTGTGTGTGTGTGTGTGTGTGTGTGTGTTTGTGTGTAAGGACTTGTGCATTTGGAGGTCAGAGGACAACTTGTGTGAGTCAGTTCTCTCTACCATAGGTTCAAATTCAGGTCCGCAGACTTGGCAGCCTCAATTTTGCCTTCTGAGTCATCTCATAGGCCTCCATGAGTTGATTTTAACTTAGTTTTTTCCATTTTTTGTTTTGTTTTGTTTTGAGACAGTCTGGCTACAAGGTCTAGGATGCTCTCAAATTCATGATGTTTCTGCCTTATTTTCTCCAGTGCGATGATTTTTAAATTTATTTTTAAGGACTCTAAGTCATGTTGTTGTTAAAGGAGATATGTGTAAATTTTACATCCTGTATTTGCAATGATTGGTTCCTGCATCTTACAAACTGACCGTTGTCATTAGGCAGAACATCTTATAATCAATAAAGGCTATCTTTAATGAGACTGATTAATTAATGAGGTGACTTTCAATAATTAATTTTCCTACCAAGGACTTGTAGACATTGCCCTTCTCTTTCTGTATTTTCTAGAAGTTCATTTATGTGGACCTAAGCCAAAAGATGGCTATCAGAACCAAAGGATCATAATACAGAAAGAAACTGGGCATGGTGGTGCACACCCTAAATCCCGGCACTCAGGAGGCAGAAGCAGGAGGATCTCTGCTGTGAGACTGAGGTCAGTCTGGTCTACACAGTGAGTTCTGGGTCAGCTGGAGCAACAGGGACACCCTGTTTCAAAAAAAAAAGGGCACCCCAGGAGGCTGGAGAGATGGCCTAGTGGTTAAGAGCACTGACTGCTCTTGCAGAGGACCCGGGTTCGATCCCCAGCACCCACCTGGCAGCTGAGAACCGTCTTTAACTCCAGTTCCAGGGGAATCTGACGTCCTCTTCTGATCTCCGAGGCATTGCACCACACGGGTGCACAAACCTACATGCAGACAGTATATTCATACACATACAAAAATAAATAAATAAAATTTAAAAAAGAGGGGCTGGGGAGATGGCTCAGTGGTTAAGAGTGCCAACTGCTCTTGCAGAGGACCTGGGTTCAATTCCCAGCACCCACATGGTGGCTTAGAACTGTCTTAGGCCAGGCATGGTGGCGCACACCTTTAATCCTAGCACTCAGGAGGCAGAGGAAGATCTTTGTGAGGTCAAGGCCAGCCTGGTCTACGTAGTGAGCTCCAGGCCAGCTGGGACTAGAGGGAGACCCTTTCTCAAAAAGAAAAAAAAAAAAGAGTTTGGAAAGAATTCCCCTTTTCTTCCAAAGCACAGATCACATGGTTTAGCGGTGCAGCATTGTCTCATGTAATACTCTTTTTTTTTTTTTTTTTTTGAGACAGGGTGTCCCGTAGTCCCAGCTGGCTCTGGAACCACTATGTAGACCAGGCTGGCCTTGAACTCACAGAGATCCGCCTGCCTCTGCCTCTCGATGCTTAGGATTACAGGAGGTGAGGCCATCCACGCCAGGCTCAATGTAATACACTTTCAAAGAAACACGGTTGCCAACATTTGGAATGCTCAAAATACAAATTTCTGTCTTTTACTACAAAGCTAGGGGAACCATGGCTAAGATATAGCTCAGGGTGCAGAGTATTTGTCTAGTATGAGGAAACCTTGGCTAGAATCTCAGCAGCACATAAACCTGTCATGACAGTGTATCCCTGACATCCCAGCATGCAGGAGGTGGAGGAAGGAGGACGGATCATTCAAGGTTCGAAGTCATAATCAGTTATAGAGTTTTAGGCCTGCCTGGGCTATATGAGACCTTTCTCAAAAGCAAACACACCCCTGTTCCCCCAAGGACAACAACAACTAAAACCACCTAGGGGAGCTGAAGCAGCTCAAGGCCTAACTTCTGGAGAGCAGCTGGCTGAAGCTGAGGAGCCACCAAATTACAGGGTAGAAAATGTTATTATTTTCTTAAATATGACCCATGGGGGCGGGAGAAATGGCTCAGTAGTTAAGAGCACTAGTTACTCTTGCAGAGGAGCCAGGTTTAGTTCCCAGCACCCACATGCCAGCTAACAATCTTCTGTAACTCTGGCTCTAGAGATTCCGACACCCTCTCTAGCCTCTGCCACCATTGTGTGCATATGGTGCAGTTAGATACATGCAGGCAAAACACTCAGACATAAAAATAAATACATTTAAATATGACTCAGGTTAAGTAACTCACGGCACCAGCCTAGGTCTTAGAGCTGGAGAGTCCTGTTTGAGGGTGGAGGGTGGATTCGGTTGAGCGAGGTAAGACCAGGAAGGGAGCAAAGATGTTTGGTGCTGGTATCTGAGGGCTAGAATGACCCTCCACTCCGTGGAAAGGAACCTAGACTTTGGATCATCCAGATCTGAGCTGTAATCCCAGTTCTGCCATTTCCAATGTCTCAGAACGTGGGGAAAATTGCGTTGTGTTTTTTTAATTTATGTGTATGAATGTATTGTCTGCATGGAGGTTTGTGCACCTGTGTCGTGCAATGCAGCGGAGGTCAGAAGAGGGCATTGGATTCCCCTGGAACTGGAGTTAAAGATGGTTCTCAGCCGCCATGTGGGTGCTGGGGATCGAACCCGGGTCCTCTGCAAGAGCAGTCGGCGCTCTTAACCGCTAGGCTATCTCTCCAGCCCCCAACGTTAAGTGTTCTTAAGTTTCCTCTTGTGCAATCAGGCTAATATTGGGTACCTTAGACATTTGATGTGGAGAGTAACAGAGGGACTGTTTCCAGAATGAAGTTGCACTAATTTAGAAATATCCTAACTGCCCGGGGCCACTGAAGGTGAGCCGGGCCCATGGTGTTCTGCACTCCCCTGGCCTACCTGAGCCACCAGCAGAAAGTGCTGTGGCTTTATAAAGCCACTTATAAGTGGGTACTGTGCAACCTCGAGTCACGGCGTGTCTGTCCACAGGGAAAAATACCACTATTTTGCTTGTTTGTTGAGAGCACACTTTGAAGAACATAGGAATGAATCAGATATGATGAAGGCCACCCAGCTGCTGAGGAAGGCAGAGAAGAAGTCTGGGAAAACCAGCATCCTCAGCCCTGCATCTTCCCTGACTTTCCTGGGGCACCTCCATGAGAGACATGAGTGCTGTAAGGTTCCAGAATGGTGCTTAGATCACTGAAATCCTTCTGAAAAGGCCATGTACTTTGCCAAGAGAGAGCAGTGGAAAAAACTGAAGATGGAGCTGGGAGTGGTGGTTTAAGCAGCGGGAGGAGGAGATCCCACCTGATGGTCCTAATACTGAAGCTTTGCCTCCTGCCAGAAAGGCAGGTGACATGGTCAAACTGTGGTGGCGCATTGTGACCAGACCTCCAGAGCGGCTGGGGTAGACCAAGGATGCTCCTGTTCATGCTTGCAAGTGAAAGAAGTTACAGAACATGTACACACTTGGCCTAATAAAAATAACTGAACACGGTTGGTGTGACTGGGGTGCTCATCCACGGATGACTGTGGCACCAAAAGGAAAAAAAGAAAGATCCTAACTACTTTAGTCCCAGCTGGCCTGGAGCTCGCTATGTAGACCAGGCTGGCCTTGAACTCACAGAGATCTGCTTGCCTCTGCCTTCCAAGTGCTGGGATTAAAGGCCGGCACCACCATACCCAGCCACATCTACATATTTTAGATATTTATTAAATGTTGCCTGTATTATTAATTTATTATAATCAATTAAGTAGTTCAAGATTATTCCCCTTAGTCTCTAGCCCTTGTGCATACCAGGTAAAAATTTTATCGTTGAGCTATGTCCCCAGCCCTTCAGAATCTCAAATTATTTCCCCTTCAATAGAATTCTTCTAAGAGAGTGACAGTGATGACTTTCTGATTGACCAAATCTTCCTATATAGTATTTGGCTAGATTTCTGCCTTCACTGTATCTATGCTTAAGACAGTAAACAAAGGGCTGAAGAGATGGCTCAGTGGTTAAGAGCATTGGCCGCTCTGCCAGAGGATCTGAGTTCAGCTCCCAACCCTCACATTGGGTGCTCACCGATGCCTTGTATCTGTAGTTCACCGGGATCCAACCCTCTTCTTTTTTTTTTTTTTTTTTTTAATTTTTATTTATTTTCATATGTGTATGAATGTACTGTCTGGATGTAGGTTTGTGCACCCGTGTGCAATGCCTAGGAGGTCAGAAGAGGGTGTCAGATTCCCCTGGAACTGGAGTTAAAGACGGTTTTCAGCTGCCATGTGGGTGCTGGGGATCGAACCCAGGTTCTCTGCAAGAGCAGTCGGCGCTCTTAACCGCTAGGCCATCTCTCCAGCCCCCCAACCCTCTTCTTGTCTCATTGAGCACCGCACATATATGGCATACATTCACACACATACACATACATGTAGCTCCAATCCCAGGGGTTCCAAAGCCTCTTCTGGCCTCTATGGGCATTGCAGACATAGATGCACTTATATACATGCAGGCAAAACACTCATACACATGAAATATAAATAATTTTAAAAATTAAAAAATAAAAGACAAGCCGGGTCTGGTGGCATACACCTTTAATCCTAGCACTCGAGAGGCAGAGGCAGGCGGATCTCTGTGAGTTCAAGCCCAGCCTGGTCTACAGAGTGGCTCCAGGCCAGCTGGGACTAAAGGGACACCCTGCCTCAAAATACCAAATAAATAAATAAATAGGGGCTGGAGAGATGGCCTAGCGGTTGGGAACGCCGACGCTCTTGCAGAGGACCTGGGTTCGATGCCCAGCACCCACATGGCAGCTGAGAACCGTCCGTAACTCCAATTCCAGGAGAACTCCAGTTCCAGGGGAATCTGATGCCCTCTTCTGACCTCCGTGGCATTGCATGACATGGGTGCACAGACCTACATGCAGACAGTACATTCATACACATAAAATAAATAAATAAAAATAAAAAATAAATAAATGACAGTGAATAATAGGAGAAATATTGTAAAAGCAAAAAACAATCCCAGCACATCACATGGAAAAATTAAGACTCCTTTGTGCGTATGTGTGTGTGTGTGGTGGTAGTTGAGGGGTGGGTGAGAACAGGGTTAAATGAATTTATCTAGATGAAAAATAGACTTGACCTAGGAAACCCTTTCCTAGGTACATATGAAGCTCATACCAAAGCCAAAGGAAGCTTCTAATAATTTACTGAAAATGCATCCCACTTGCAATCCTTCTTTTAATTATCTTGTCTGCATGAATCTATGAAGTTATTAATATTGTTTAAGCACTGGCATCCCCAGAATCAGCTTCTACATCTGGTTGCACAGAGGAACCACCTGGAAGATTTTAGAGCTCAGTGTTTTCTCAATCCCACTTCCATTCCTTCAGTCCCACTGGTCTGATGTGGAGCCTGGGTTCAGTTTGAACTTCTGCTTCGTGATCTTTGAATTGGGCACTGGGGCCTCAACTGAGGCCCTTGCACATGGTAGGCTAATGCTTTACCACTGAGGTGTCTCCTTAGCCTTTTTATGATTTTGAGTCAGTGTCTTGCTAAATTGTCTAGGTTGGCCTCATTTTCTAGCTCAGGCTGATCTTCAACTTGTGATCTTCCTGTCTCAAACATCCCAGCAGCTGGGATTAGAGGCCTGTGCCAATAGGGGGGGCTTACTCCAGGGTCTCGTGACAATTCTGAGGTAAATCCCCAGAGAACAGAGGCCTAGTTGGAGCTCCTTCTCTTATTGTGACATTCATAGAACTCTTGCAGGCTGCAATGAAATGAGCCTCCAGTATGAATGCAAAACAGAGAATGAAGGTCAGGACAAGTAGTGAGTCAACATTCCAGCAAAGGAAGGAAAGTCACGTGACCACAACTGTGGATGTCCACGAAAGAATTCCGTGTGACCACAACTGTGGATGTCTAGACAGAAGCAGCAGCTGAACTGCTCATCAGACTTACAGAATACATTGCATTCTGCTATACAAAGAACTTGTTTTGATTTGAGACTTGGTCTTGTTATGTAGCCCAGGTTGGCCTCAAATTCATTACCATCCCACCTCAGCCTCCTGAGTGCTGGGATTACAAGCATGTGCTTTCATACCCAATGGCCTGGAACTGCATATCTAGACCAGGCTGGCTGTGATCTCACCGAGATCTGCCTGCCTCTGCCTTCCCAGTGCTGGGATTAAAGGCATGTGCCACGTGTTTCTTTCTTTCTTTTTTTTTTAATAGAGCCCAAGCTAGCTTCAACTTTATGATAATCTTTCTGCATAAACCTCCCAAGTCCTGGGATTACAAGCATGCATCACCACATCTTGCTTGCAGAAAGGATCTTATACATGCTAAATATGAGTTTTAGCTTTAGCACTGAACATGCCACTACCTACAAGATGGAGATGATTATTATTCCTGCTTTCTAGATGTCTATTACAAGCATGAAGTTTTCAGTTGGGCAACCTGTCACATTATTTTGATTTTAAAAATAAAATTGAATCTTTCTGAATTTCAGTTTGCCAAAGTCAATAAATAATTCAGTATAAATCATGTACTACTGGCTTGTTCAAGAGCCCTGGTTTTCTGGATATGTTGGAGGAAATGTGTTTTTGAATCATTGTGGTTGCCATTATCAATCCACTTCTCCACTACTCAATGCCCCTGTCACTGGTCTTTTACTGTTCAGTTCCAGGTAGACCACAGAGGTGCCCTTCAGCACGGTCATCTCTGGTGTCTGCAGTTCTGAAGGCCCTGGTCCTCTTCTGATATCAGTGTTCTGAGCCCAACTGTTAATATCCAAGTCAGTGCAGGGAAGCAGGTACTGGCTTCCTTTCAGCATAGAACCTTCTTGCTGTCCTTTCCCAGTCTTGTAGGGATCAAACAGTTGTTGAGAGTCCAGGTGAATCCTTCCTGTTCCTTCATTTCATTTTCTTGGCTGTCCTAAGTGTCCTTTAAAAGGAAAAGAAGGCAGAAAGGAAGGAAGGAAGGAAGGAAGGAAGGAAGGAAGGAAGGAAGGAAGGATCTATCTAAAATCCTACTTGACATAGGTGCATTGGCTTTAATATTGGGAGGATCTAGGGACACTGACTAAAGACTCACTGGTCTTTAAAGTCTTTCTTGTGGAGTGCTACCCAGCTTAGCCTTGGTGGAACTGCACAACCATGACTGCCCATAAAGCCTTAAAGCCCTCTAAACTTTCAGTGTGTACAAAGGCAATAGCAAGAGCTAAACATTTTCTTCTCTAACTTCCTCCATGGTTTATCAAGTAAAACAGTTACCTTAATCATCTTAGGGTCCAAGGGTTGGGGCTTTGCTTTTTCCTAAGAGATGATTTTCTGGGAAGATTTCTAAGAAAACACTTTGGCAAAAGGGGAAAAATTGACTACTCATTGACCATCGAGCTGGGAGGTCTCATGACCTTTGGATCATGGACATAGGTCATCTACTTTGGCAGCCATATAGGATTTCTGGGGACCAGCACATTCTTATTAACCTAAGATACTAGAATATAATCATAAAATGGACTGGAGTGAGGTAGAGTGGCATATTTTAAGAAGAAAACCATAGACGTTTGTATACATTTTATTTGACAAATCCAATCCAAATGTATCATTTTTCAAGTTTGTATTGTTTTAATACAGATTTTCCCTACACAGCTTAGCCTGGCTGGCTTCCAGTTTGGAAATTTGCTTGTTTTAGCTTCCCAAGAGTTGGGAGTGCAAGCGTATGCCACCATGCCCTGCTATTATTTTGGTCTGTTTTAGTTGTGTGGTCCTCAGGGTCAAACCAGGGCTTTGCTAGCTGCTGTACTGAGCCACACTCCAGCCCCTAAGACATTTTTTTGGGGGGAATTATAGGCACTGGGGATTGCACTTAGCCAACCCCCCATACTGGGTAAGTGTTCCCTATTACTAAACCATACTAAACATATCTTTTTTTTTTTAATTTTTTTTAATTTTATTTATTTCCATATGTGTATGAATGTATTGTCTGCATGCAAGTCTGTGCACCCGTGACGTGCAATGCCGCGGAGGTCAGAAGAGGGCGTCGGACTCCCCTGGAACTGGAGTTCTCCTGGAATTGGAGTTTCAGACGGCTCTCGGCCGCCATGTGGGTGCTGGGGATCGAACCCGGGTCCTCTGCAAGAGCGGTC
>VZQC01013896.1:1339854-1416958 GCA_009823505.1 Rhizomys pruinosus
TATATATATATATATAAATTTTTTTTTTTGGTCTTTTTGAGACAGGGTCTCCCTGTAGTCCCAGCTGTCCTGGAACTCACTCTGTAGACCAGGCTGGCCTTGAACTCACAAAGATCCGCCTGCCTCTGTCTCCCAAGTGCTAGGATTAAAGGCATTTGCCACCATGCCCGGCCTCAATGAAATATTTTTTAAGGTGACTCTTGACTTTGGTCTCCAGAAGCCTCTTCAAGACAAAAACTTGAATATAAATAATACGTGACAAGTAGATTCTGAGTAGATAAAATACCTCTTCTAGCTGGGTGTGGTCATGCATACTTGCAGCCTCAGCACTTGGGAGGGGAGACGGCAGGGTCAGAAACTCAAGGATATCTTCAGCTATACAGAGAGCTAGAGGCCAGTATAAGCCCAAACCAAACCATCCCCGCCCCCTCAAAATACCTTATTACACAGGTTGCTGAGAACAAATATACTAAAGGTAGCAAATGCTTATTGTATTCTCCTCTCTTGTCAGCCAGCCATATGTATTATTTAGACTTAGCTGACAAATTTCTTTTTCTTTTTTTTTAGGGGTTCCCTGTAGCCCCAGCTGGCCTGGAATTCACTATGTAGATCAGTTTGGTCTGAAACTCACAGAGATTCACCTGCCTCTGCCTTCCCAGTGCTGGGATTAAAGGCGTGCATCACCATGCCCAGCTCAGCTGACAATTTTCTTCTCCAAGTCTTTTCTTCCCAAAAGAGAACCTTATTTCCTCTTTATCTTTCTAATATAATCGGTGTGAATATAGTTATTGTAATATCTATCAGCCTGGATTGTTTTAGTAGGCTACACATTCCTCCAAAAAGGAGAGAGTGAGGAAGGACACATACTTGAACTCCACCTAGATATTCAGTAAAGGTAGTTAGGCTAAATGCAGAGCCTTGCTTTAACCATCTAAAAAATACTTCAGAACTTGTATATTCGGTGAACCATTGTTTATGTTTCATGTAAGATGTTTTGATTTGTTGTTTTTTTTATTTTATTTATTTTTGTATGTGTATGAATATACTGTCTGCATGTAAGTTTGTGCACCTGTGTCGTGCAATGCCTCGGAGGTCAGAAGAGGGTCTCGGATTCCCCTGGAACTGGAGTTCTCCTGGAATTGGAGTTACAGATGGTTCTTAGCCGCCATGTGGGTCCTCTGCAAGAGCAGTCGGTGCTCTTAACTGCTAGGCTATCTCTACAGCCCCTGATTTGGTTTTAAGTCAGGAGCTCTCTGGAACTCACTATGTAGCCCAGAATATTGGGATTATAGGTTTGAGCTACCTTGCCCAGGCAAATTTTTTGTCCTTTAAGGAAATAAGTTATTTCTCAGGAAGAATATAGAAAAGGAGGGTTAGGGATGCAGCTCATTGACAGAGTGCTTTCCTAGCTTGCATTAGACCCCATGTTCAATCTCCAACACCATATCAAAACCAGGGGTGGTGACACGCACTTGTAATCCCAGCACTTTGAAGGTACAGGCAGGAGGATTGGAAGCTGAGGGGTATCCTCAGCTATATAGCAAGTTTGAGGCCAGCCTAGCATACATGAAACCTTGTCTCAAAAAATTTATATTCACATACATATATGTATATATAGTGACACAATGCATAATTAAAGACAGAACAAGCCAGGCGTGGTGGCACACACCTTTAATCCTAGCACTTGGGAGGCAGAGGCAGGCAGATCGTTGTGAGTTCAAGGCCAGCCTGGTGTACAGAGCCGGTTCCAGGACAGTTGGGGCTACAGGGAGACCCTGTCTCGAAAAGACCACAAAAAAAAAAAAGACAGAACATATACATGTTAAATATATTTATTGACGGGCTGGAGCGATGGCCTAGCGGTTAAGAGCGCCAACCGCTCTTACAGAGGACCCGGTTCCATCCCCAGCACCCACATGACGGCTAAGAACCGTCTTTAACTCCAGTTCCAGGGGAATCCGACGCCCTCTTCTGACTTCCGTGGGATTGCACGACATGGGTACACAAACCTGCATGCAGACAGTACATTCATACACATACAAAAATAAATTAAATTTAAAAAATATATTTATTGACAGGTGTGGTAGCATATGCCTTTATTTAAAGTACTGGGGAGGCAGAGGCAGGCAGATCTCTGTGAGATTGAGGTCTACATAGTGAGTTTCAGGCCAGCTATGGCTACAGGGAGACTCAAAAACACAAAAAATGTTAAATACCTTTATATTAAATACTTCAGATTTTATCTATTCTGACATCAGTAAAGCAGATAAATGGCCTTGGTTTGGCTATGTAGTCCAGGCTGGCCTGGAACTGACTTAGTACACCAGGCTGGCTTTAAATCAGGATTTGTGGTGGGGTTATAAGCATGAGCCACTAAGCCCAGCTACAAATGACCTGTTTTTCATTTTATTTTTTTTACATTTATTTATTATGATGATTATTAATATTTGTGTGTATGTGTGTGTGTGTGTGTATGTGATTTCGTGCACCTTTCTCTCTTTCTCCAACACACACGTGCACATACATACCCTTACACACCAAGATTGGTACATATTACACATGTTACTTTGCAAACTAATTTTTCTAAACATTGTTATAAAGAGAAAAATGCTTATGCTCAAAATAATCCAACTTGCCGAGTGTGGTGGCACACACCTTTAATCCCAGCACTCAGGAGTCCAGTCAGGTGAATCTCTGTGAGTTCAAGGCCAGCCTGGGCAACATAGCAAATTTCAAGTCAGGTGGGGTTACAGGGAGAATCCTGTCTCAAAAATTCCCCCCAAAGTAAAATAAATTAACCCAATTTTCTAAAAATTCTAAGAACTGAAATGACACAGCAAATGTGTTGTAGTCAGTTTAGAAAATAAGACTTTATGAAACAAAACTGGGCCTGAGAGGTAGAGGACTGTGAGCTGAAAATCAGCCTGGGTTATATCTTGAATATGAAGCCAGGATGAGCTACTTAGGAGGACCCTGTCCACCAGGGGGAGGAGGAGGGGGGAGAGAGAGAGGGAGAGAGAGAGAGAGAGAGAGAGAGAGAGAGAGAGAGAGAGAGAGAGAGAGGAGGGGGGGGGGGGGGGGGGGGGGGGGGGGGGGGGGGGGGGGGGGAAAGAGGAAGAGAGAGAGAGGTAGAGAGAGAAAGGAGGGAGGAGGAGGAGGAGGAGGAGGAGGAGGAGGAAGGGGCTGGAGAGATGGCTCGGTGGGTGGATAAGGCCTCTGAGTCTGATGACCTGAATTTGATCCCTAGGACCCACATGACAAAGGGAGAGAACCATTGACTCCTACAGGTTGTCTTCCGATCCCCACATGTGTGCCATGTTGCATGCTTACCCCCCACACAAATAAATAAATAAATAAATAAATAAATAAATAAATGTAATAATTCTTTTTGAGACAATAATTTCTTTTTGAGACAGGGTTTCCCTGTAGACCCAGGAGGCCTGCAACTTGCTATGTAAACCAGGCTGGCCACTATGTTGCAGAGATCCTCCTGTCTCTACTTGCCAAGTGCTGGGACTAAAGGTGTATGCCGCCATACTTGGCCTGTAATAAAAAATAAATAATAATAAAAAAGAATGATGTGAGTGCTGGTAGTGGAGAGATCTCTTGCCTATTATGCTTGAGGCCTGGGGTTAGCGCCCCAGCATTGAAAAAAGAAATAAAAAAAAAAAGGAAAAAGAAATTAAGGGGAGAGCTGTGTCCATGGCAGCATCGACCTGTAGTCCTATCGCTTAGGAGATCAAGGCGGGAGGACTGCCACATGTTCACGCTGGGCTACAGAGTGAGTGCAAGACCATTCTGGGCCTTATCTTGGAAAAAAACAATTAAAAATAAAATGAAAGTGACTAATTTACAATTAAGGGAATGTTAACAGTAGGTAGATGACCTTGGAAGGCATTGTTCTTATCATACACCTTATAACTAGAAGCAGCCGCTTGCATAGAACAATGGAATGGCTAATGCTCATTTTGTCTGCGGAGTGGGTCGTGGGATTAGCAGCTCAAGGTCAGAACCATGAGATGGAATGACGTTGTGTAAGATGTGAAGTATGGCAGGGATCTGAAGCTCCCTTCCCCAGAAGCAGCAGCAAACAGTGTGTCTATCACCTCAAGAATTTGCTTCCATTCTGCCCTTTTTGGCTCTGCCGGATTAGAGGTTGATGCCTGGGTACAATGATTAGACCTGTCAGGTGATCACAGAGCAGGCAGGAGTGACAACTGCCCACTCTCTTGGTTTCTCACAGACAGGTTTTCCCCATTCTGGAAGCACTGAGCCCACCGGACATACATTTTTTTTTTTTTTTGAGACAGGGTCTCTCTGTCGCCCCAGCTGGCCTGGAACTTGCTCTGTAGACCGGGCTGGCCTTGAACTCACAGAGATTTGCCAGTCTCTGCCTCCGGAGCACTAGGATTAAAGGTGTGTGCTACCACGCCCAGCTTAAAGAAGATTCTTAGCTGCCATATGGGTGCTGAGAATCGAACCCAGGTCCTCTACAAGAGCAGTTGGTGCTCTTAACTGCTGAGCCATCTCTCCAGCACTGGACATACTTTCATTTTCTGCCCTAGAGCTTCACCATTGTGGTAGGCACCAAAGGGTTGAGAAAGCACAGATCTAAACCAGCTTCAAGTCAGTGTCTTGAGGACAACTCACCTAACTTGGGATGGGGGCTGTTGGCTAAGTGCTTGTCCTGATTGATCCTCAGATGAGCAAATTTGAAAGCCTTTTCTATCTTCCTTGGAATGAAGGACCACTGCTTGAGTACTCTCATTCTTCCCCCTTTCTTATCTCATGTGATCTCATTCTTCAGTACTGCTTCTTGGAGTTAATTCTGATATTAATTACATACCTCTGTCTTTGATCACAGATCTGTTTTCAGAGAAAGCCTAAGCTTAGCTACTCTGGAGCTGTTCAGGCTGGATTTAAATTCCAGGTCTGCTACTGTCTAGATGTATAATCTTGGGAAAAATCACTTAAGTTCCCTGGGCTTAGCTCCTTATCTGTAAAATAAGAGTAATTATGATACTTATTTCATAGCATTGCTGTTAGGAATAAGTAAGTTTAATATACCATTGTGTCTAGCATATGGCTGTGGGGCCTGTATGAGTGGGAACTGTTTCTGTGTTTGTGGGTCATTTTTTGTAGTGCAGTACTCAACTTTGGAATAGTTTTTGTTTGTTTTTTGAGAAAGGGTCTCATGCATTCTACACTGGCCTCAAACTTGCTATGCAGCTGAGGATGATATTATAGTCCTGACCCTTCTGACTATATCTCTCGGGTGCTGAGATTACAGGTGTATAACACCACTTCTAGATCCAATTTCTTTATATTATTAAATATTAACCTTTTTCAGTAATGTGCATAAAAGTATCTCCTCAGTTCTGTCTTTCAACATTACTTACTACTTTATAATTTGTTTTTGATTTTGTTTCGTTTTAAGATTTGCCGAGGCTGGTCTCAAACTCCTAGGCTCAAGTGACCCTTCTATCTCATCCAGCTTCCTTCCTTCCTTCCTTCCTTCCTTCCTTCCTTCCTTCCTTCCTTCCTTCCTTCCTTCCTTCCTTCCTTTCTTTCTTTCTTTCTTTCTTTCTTTCTTTCTTTCTTTCTTTCTTTCTCCTTCCTTCTCTCTCTCTTTATTTCTTTTTCTTTCTGCTATACACAAAAATTGCTTTGGAATCAAATGTTTAAATATCTGTATCATAGCAAATGGGTGGCAGTTTGCCATCCAGGGTTGAGAGAATCCTTGGAGGAGACTGCAACAAATTAGTTTCCTATGGTGGAAAGGACATCTTAACGGGTTAAGTGGTTAAGTGGGGTAATGGGGGTGCAATGGCTTCTCAAGTCCACTCTCCTCATTGAGAATCACGAGAGGTACTTCATTCAAGGGGAATAGAGTGTGTGTGTGTGTGTGTGTGTGTGTGTGTGTGTGTATGTGTGTGTGTGTGTGTGTGTGTGTGTAATTTGGTGCTCTTCAGGCAGGTCAAAACTCTCAAAGTCAAGAAGTCAAGTGGATTGAAGGGAAATAACTTTTCTGTTTCTGGGTAGGAAACATCAGAAGCAGAAACAGAGCTTTTGCCTTTAATAGTCTTCTTGGTGATCTTTTTCACACTGAAAGCTGGTTGTTTTTGTTTGTGGTGTACATTTGTCTTTGTTGGCTGTTCTGTAGTTCTGTTGACAATTTCCAAAGCCTTTCTGACAGCTTTAGGTAAGACTGGTGGAACGCTGAACATTTTGCTAACTCATTGTGTTGAACTTGTGATTTTGCATCCAAGGCTCTGACACCGGACTCCAGCTTCAGTGCCTTCTTAGGAGCCTCATAGTGTGGTTCTCCCCTGTCCTTATCAGTCAAGATCAAAGTTTTCTTTTTTCCTTCCTTCCTTCCTTCCTTCCTTCCTTCCTTCCTTCCTTCCTTCCTTCCTTCCTTCCTTCCTTCCTTCCTCCCTTCCCCTCCCCCGTCTCTCATTCTTTCTGACATAGGGGTTAACTATATTGCCCAGGTTGGTCTGGAACTCAAGAGTTCATGTGAGCCTCAGATGGGACTAGAGGTGCATGCCACATAGCCTGGCTTCTCTGTTTCTCTTGACTGCACTTTGATTAATTTTTTTTCTTTGATTTCTGTAACTTAGCACCTAGCCCAAGCTGGCCTCAAACTAACAGGAATCCTGCTGCCTCAGTCACTCATGTGCTGGGATAACAGGCTTGTGACATCATGGCTGACTTGGCATTGGTCTATAGGATTATAGCTCTTTGCCAAATGCCTTTTTTTAGTTATTAAAAAAAGGAAGGTCGGTTGGTGCCCCGATTCCCTCTTGGCAATTGGGGTAACCTCCTTAGAGCGTAATGTGATAAAAGTAGGAGCTAAAAATTGGCTAGGCAGTTTAAGGTCAAGAGCCCCCCCAAAGAGACAGTTTCTTTCTCAGCTGAGAGCTGAAGACTTCCTGGATCTGCCAGTGGACTTATCCTTCTGGCTGCTCTGACTTATGGCCCATGCATCCTTAATTCACTTGTCAGATTTATTAACCAGTGGGTAACTTCCATTAAAATCATGTTGCTAAGAACCCAATACAACACCCCCTCAGCCCCGCCCTCAGTGGAGATCATTCCATCTTGGAAACACCAACTGTGGTTGACTCTTGTGAGCTTCCTTCAAGGATTTGAAGGCCACATAACAAGAGGGGGAAATGAAATAGAGGTAGATACCATTAAGCCATTTTTCCTTAGTCATTCTAGGAATGATTGGTTTGCTTGCTTCTCACGTTTCCCCTTGATTGGTACCTTTAACTGTGGTGTTAAACTCTGATTGGCCGGTGTACTTGATTGGTAACTTTAATTGTGATGCTAAACTCTAATTGGCTGTTGTACTTATAAATTACCCTGTAACCTGCATCTCGGGGCCACACTCCTCCCAAGTTGAGTGTTGGCCTGGCATCATAATTAAATTAAACCCTCCTTTAAAACTCCACGTGGTTAAATAAGTAAATAATAAATAAAGGAAGGCTTAGATGGGTGTGGTGGCATACACCTTTAATTCCAACATTCAGGAGGAAGAGGTAGGCAGATCTCTGTGAGTTCAAGGCCAGCCTGGACTACATAGTGAGTTCCAGGAAAGGTGCTACAGGGACACCCTGTCTCGAAAAGACCAAAAAAAAAAAAAAAAAGGAAGGCTGGGGAGAGAGCAGCAGAGTGTATGCCTAGTATACATGTCTAGGATGCATGATGCGTGCCTAGGATGCATGCCTAGGATGCGTGCCTAGGATGCGTGCCTAGTAAACATGAGGCCCTAGGTTCAATGTCAGCACTGTCAAAAAAGAAAAACAATGTATAAGAAAAGATATTAGGAGAAATGGTTTTAAAAATGGTATTCTGATAGAGTTTTCTTTTTGTTATAATTCTGTCCTTTCTTATTTATTTATTTATTTATTGGTCTTTTTGAGACAGGGTCTCCCTTTAGTCCCAGCTGGTCTGGAGCTCCCTATGTAGACCAGGCTGGCCTGAACCCACAGAGATCCACCTCCCTCTGCCTCCTGAGTTCTGGGATTAAAGGCCTGTGCTACCACGCCCAGCATTTATTTGTGTGTGTGTGTGTGTGTGTGTAGTGTATTCATGTGTGCAGGTGTACAATGTTGCACATACTCATGGAGATGAGAGAAAAATGTCAGATGTTCTGTTCTATTCCTCTCTGTTTCATCCCACTGAGACAGGGTCTCACACTGAACTCGAAGTTGCTGGTTTGCACCTGTGTCTGCAGCCATGGCATTAGGGGCATGCCTGGCCTTTATACATGGGCACTGGGGCTCAAACTCAAGTCCTCATGCTTGTAAAGCAAGCCCTCTTTCTCACTCATCTTCCTATCCCTCTAAGAATTCTCTATTTTTTCTTTTGACTTGGGGTCTCCCTGTAGCCTTAACTCACCTGGAACTGGCTATGTACATCGGGCTAGCTGCATTAGTCATTTTTCTGTTGGTATGATAAAACACTGTGGCCAAAGGAACTTATAAGGGCAGCAGTTCATCATGGTGGGGAGGCGTGGTAGCAGAGGTGGCTGAAGTAGAAGAAAGCTTAGGGCTCATATCTCGAAGCAGACACAGGAAGCAGAGAGCAACTAGAGAGCCAGCAAGACTTAAGACTCTTTAGGCCTGTCCCCAGTGACGTGCTTCCTCTAGCAAGGCCAAGATCTAAGATCTCTCAAGCAGTGCCATCAACCGGGGACAAAATCTCCAAATGCTTGGAGCCTATGGGGGACATTCTCATTCAAACCACCACATTATCTTAGATCAGACAGTAATCTGATTAGATTATAATCCCAAGTACTGGGATTATAATTTTGTTCTTGATAAACATGTCTGAAATACAGTTCAACCAGTTTGTTGTCTATTATTATTATTATTATTATTATTATTATTATTATTGAGACAGGGTTCCACTATGCGGCCAAGCTGTTTTAGAATTTGCCGTGTAAAGCAGGCTGGCCTTAAACTCCCAGAAAGAAATCCACCTGCTTCTGCCTTCCAAGTATTGGGATTAAACGTGTGTGTCACCATACCCAGGACTGTTAACATATTCTTAAAGTTTTATATTTCAAAGTTTCTTGACCTTACATCATTAAGATTTAAGGACAAGTACTTACTTAGTTTTGGTGATGTATTTTCCTGTTTGTTGTAAAATGTTAGCAGCATCCTTAGCATCTACCCACTAGGTAACAGTAGAATCCCCTAGTTGTAACAAGCCAAACTACCAGTACCAATTGTCCTTCAGGGACACTGAAGAAATACTGCTATGGTTTGGGTCAGATTGCAAAGTTAATCGTAGGCCATGAAGGCAAGTGTTGGTTGCTAAGCAGAAATGAAAACTTTGAAACACTTGGAGGATGCTTCACTTGGTACTCAATCAACATCTCAAGATCTTTTCAGCACATAAAGTAGATCCTATCTAAATTCAGTCCAATATTTAGACTCTAACTTGGGAGAATGCCAGAAGCCAAATGTAATTCATTTCCTATTTAATTTTATTCATGCACCAAATATTTTTTGAAGTTCTGCTATATATCAAGTCCTATGCTGGGTTCTGTGACACACTGGCCAACAAGACAGACCAAGCTCCCTTGATGTGAGGCTTGGCTGAATTCTCTTGCGTGTCCCCAAACTTGTGAACATTGAAGACTGCATTTTCTTTTTTAATTTTTTTATTTAATTTTTATTTATTTCTGTATGTGTATGAATGTACTGTGTGCACGTAGGTTTGTGCACCCATGTCATGCAATGCCGCGGAGGTCAGAAGAGGGTGTCGGATTCCCCTGGACCTGGAGTTCTCCTGGAATTGGAGTTTCAGACGGTTTTTGGCTGCCACGTGGGTGCTGGGGATCGAACCCGGGTCCTCTGTAAGAGCAATTGGCGCTCTTAACCACTAGGCCATCTCTCCAGCCCTGAAGACTGCATTTTCATGGGACTATTAACTCAGGTAATTGTCTTCATTAATTTTACTCCAAGTAGGATATATGTATGAATGGTGACCTTATATAGGTATTTTCTTTGTCTTTATTACAGAGATTTTCATAACCACAATCTGAGTTTAGAGAGGGACTAACACGCATTGTTTATTTTTTACTGATTCTTACCTGCAGCTGGCTCCTAAGAGAGAAATTTAAAAGCAAGGAAGTTGGACATCTTGGCCTTCACTGTGTATCTCTCTCCTTCTTCACTTTGGATTAGGAAGTTTGCCTGCACAGGCTTTAAAAAAAGATTTTAATTTTAATTTTTAAATTGTATTAAATTGTACATGTGTATCTCTGTGTGTGTGTATATGCACATGAGTACAGTGCCTGTGAAGGCAGAAGTTGAGAGGTGTCCTATATTAGTGTTGGGAACTGAACTTGTATCTTCTGGGAGAGCAGTACATGCTCTTAAATGCTGAGTCATCTCTCTAGCTCCTGTACAAGTTCCTTATTCTGATGCTTATGTTACTGGTAGATCACAACATGTGTGCCTGCTTCAGCCCCCAGAGACTCCCAAGACTTCCTGAGTCACTGCTATTGAATCTTAATTGTACTTTTTTTTAAAATCTAATTTTGCTTAATTTATTTTTAGTCAATAAGACTTATTAGACTTCTGGTTCTCTTAGTCTTTGACAAGACTTTTCATAGGAGTTTGTTTACAAATCAAGACACTTCCATGGTTTATGATACCAAAGTTCATTTTGATACAGAAAATATGGCTACTGCACCAGTTGTCCCTTTAAGGTCTTTTTGAGGGTTCGCTAGCCTTGACTATTCATTAGAAACATGCAGCTAATTTGTGGCTCAGGATCTGATCCTGAAAGTGGCAAGCCTAAGGTTATTAGAAAAAAAGAACCTCAAAGAACAAAAAGTGCCATAAATTTGGGGCCTTATAGATAAGATACCTCTGGTATTATTTTTTAATTTGAAAATTTATTACTACTGTATTTCCATTGTCAAAATTTACAGTCTTGGTTTTTCCTTCTTTGTCCAGAGCTAAAAAAGCCACACTGGCTACTTTAACAACCTTAAAGAGGACTCTAGGAATATCACCAACTGCTTTCAACAAATCCAGCAAACAGAACTTCACCATTTTCCCCAATGAAGTTCAAACGACTATCATTGGGCACAAAAGCTGTGATTTTCTTGATGGTCATCATGATGGAGCTGGACGTTGACACAGTTCCTGATAGTTGAATTTGGCTGCTTGGTTTTAACCCCTACTTTTTCTAGTAGAGTTCCATGTGTTTGAGAAGCATCTCCACAAGGGCTTTCTTTAAGGGCTGTGCCGCAAGGAGCTTTCTTGTTGTGTTTATTACAACACTTGTGGTCTGTCAGTCACTATGGAACTTCCCAGCAGTATGAAGACCATGACACTTACCCGTTTTGCCAGTGCCATGGGCTCAAGTGGAGGAGCATCTCTGATATTTATTTATTTATTTATTTATTTATTTATTTATTTATTTATTTTTGGAATTTTTGACACAGGGTCTCCCTGTAGCCCCAGCCTGGAACTCACTGTGTAGTCCAGGCTGGCCTTGAGCTCACAGAGATCTGCCTGCTTCTGCCTCCCAAGTGCTGGGATTAAAGGCATGTACCACCACTCTTGGCTTTGATTTTTTTTTTAAAGGTGTGTGTGTGTGTGTGTGTGTGTGTGTGTGTGAATGCAGGTGTCTGTGCGGGTGGGTATGTGCACATGTGTGTGTGTGTGTGTGTGTGTGTGTGTGTGAATGCAGGTGTCTGTGCAGGTCACCACTAGAGGGTGTCAGACCCCTGGAAGCTGTAGTTACAGGCTGCTGTGAGCTGCCTGACATGGGTGCTAGGGACTGAACTCAGGTCTTCTGCAAGATCAGCAATTACTCTTAACCAGTGGGTCATCTTTCTAGCTACCCCCCCCTTTACCCTTTTTTGACTTTTTGAGACAGGGTCTCCCTATAGCACCAGCTGTCCTGGAACTCGCTATGTAGACCGGGCTGGCCTTGAACTCACAGAGATCTGCCTGTTTCTGCCTCCCAAGTGCTGGGATCAAAGGTGTATACCACCATGCCCGGCCTCCCTTTTTTTGAGACAGAATCTTGGATTATGGTTACTGGCCTAAAACTTACTATTTTAAGACAGTTGGGCTGGAACTGGTGATCATCTTGTCTCTGCCTCCCGAGAACTGTGATTACAGGCTTATGTCACCATATCTAGCCTCCTCTGATCTTTTCAGACCTATTTTCCTTCTCTTCTGGTGCTATGGACCAAACCCAGGGCTTCAAGCATGTTGTGTTCTGTCTACCAGCGAGGTATACTCCCCTCCCTGTTTGTGTCACTTTTGATGGGTTCTGTGTAGCTCCGTTGGGCAAGGAGCAGATTTTTACTGAGGTTTGCTTGCAACTCTGCAAACCTCTGCCTCTTATGCAAGGTCTCTTCCTTTCACCTACAAGGTTGGGAAAGTTGATAGTACTTTTGAGGACCAAGCAGAGACTATATGACTGTTATATGAGCTAGGTAAGGAGGGTAGCATGGGCTACATGAGACCTTGTCTTAAAAACAAAACAAAATTAGCCGGGCATGGTGGCACACGCCTTTAATCCTAGCACTTGGGAGGCAGAGACAGGCAGATCTTTGTGAGTTCAAGGCCAGCCTGGTCTACAAGGCGAGTTCCAGGACAGCTGGTGCTACAGGGAGACCCTGTCTCGAAAAGACCAAAAAAACAAAAAACCAAAAAAACCCGAAAACAAAATAATTAAAAAATTATTTTTACTGTTTGTATATCCATGTGTGTCTCTGTGCATGTGAGTACCTACAGCATCCAGAGGTGTCAGATCCTCCAGGAGCTGCAATCACAGGGGTTGTAGTGACTTGATATGGCTGCTCTGAAAGAGCATTATATGCTCTTTTCCACTGAGCAAAAGTAGGGCCAGAGAGACGGCTCAGCCAAGGGTGACTTCTACTAAGCTTGATAATCTGAGTTCCATCCCCAGAACTTACATGGTGGATAGAGAGAACCAGCTCCACAAATTGTCTTCTGACTTACACATGTGGCATGTGCAATGTCTCCCCCCAATTAATAAACATTTTTAAAATTAGATTTTTGATGAATGGAAAATAGTTGGGAAGAGAGAGTAGACTTGAGAACTCATTATAAAGGTTCTTGCCACAATGCAGATGAGAAAGGTTGATGACTATGGCAGTAGGTTGAGAAAGTGGGTAGATTGGAGAAGTGAATGGAATTCGATTTCATTCACTAGCAGAAGTCATGACTGGTCGCATATGGATGTGGAGAAGCAGGAGGATTCAAGAATGACATAGATTTCAGGCCTGGCCTCTAGCACGGATGGTGATGCTCTTTACCTAGAGTCTGAGGTTTACGTTCAGACTCCATCTGTGGAGTGCGAGGGTTAGGATTTTGAATGGGAGCTGTCCAGTAGGCAGTTCTATCTATGGCCATCAGGAGGAGAATCTGGGTTGGATGATAAGCAAAGGGAAGATGGATTTTTACCCAAGGAGTTTGTAGAACCTCATGCCCACTGCAGGAAGAATGAATTGGTTCATGGTTGGAAACAAATGCTTGGAAATATTTCCAGTAATTCGATGTTGTGATATGGGTAGTGTTCTAGTTTCTCTTCAATTGCTGTGACAAAACACTGACCAATTCCAACTTGGGGAGGAAAGAGTTTATTTGACTCACATCTCCTGGGTCACTGTTCATCACAGAGGGAGCCCAAGGTAGGAACTCAGGGCAGGAACATGGAGGCAGGAGCTGAAGCACAGGCCATGGAGGAATGCTGCTTACTGGCTTGCTCCCCTGGCCCATGCCCAGCCTGGTTTCTTATACTGTACGTAACAACCTGCCCTGGGTGGCACAGCCCACAGTGGGCTGGGCCCTCCCTCATAATTTAACAATCAAGACAACAGTCCACAGACATAGCCACAGGCCAGTCCAATGGAGCCAATTCTCCAATTGAGGCTCCCTCAACCCAGGTGTGTCAAGTTGACACTAAAGCTATCCAGCACAGGTAGTAAAATATAGGTAACAACAAAAAAAAAATGTTCCAAGGAAGCCAGTTAG
The DNA here is from genome assembly GCA_009823505.1 of Rhizomys pruinosus. Taxonomy (NCBI): domain Eukaryota; kingdom Metazoa; phylum Chordata; class Mammalia; order Rodentia; family Spalacidae; genus Rhizomys; species Rhizomys pruinosus. Next base: position 1,353,900 of record VZQC01013896.1, read on the forward strand.
CATAATTGTGCTGAATGACGTTCACCTTTCAACACTTTCCCCTGCCCCCTTTGGTTAACTGCTTTTGTAAATATACATACACACATACACAGACGACACACATATATGGAGAGAAATGTGAAACATAAATTACTCTTTCGAATCAGAGAACAGTGCTGGCTTACATCACAACTGCATTAGTTTGGACTTTCCCAAATTAATATAGGCTTAATCCTCCAAACCTAGCAACAAGCATCCACAGGTTTATAAATACTTCAGGTAAACCTGCATGGCGTAGGCAGCTTCCTCGGGCCACGAATTTGGGGTTGCATTGCTAGACCGGTTTTCCTTTTCTGGTGGAAAAGTGTGAGGAAGGATGGATCATGCTTCGTTGGTCGTTCCCAGTCCCCACCGTCTTCTGGCCCCCTCCTCTTTCTGCGTTATTCTGGGATTAAGGGCTAGTCGGCCCATACACAGATGCAGCTGGCTGGTATGGTCAGCCTGAGCCCCGCTGTGCAACCACGCCAGGAATTCCAGTAAGTTGGCAACACTGAAGCACAAAGACAACAACAATGAGGAAAACCCTTCAGTGCAGAAAGGAATGTTTGGAGCCCCGACTGCTACAGTGAAAGGACACACACACACACACACACACACACACACACACACACACACGCGCGCGCGCGCGCGCGCGCTTGCGCCTGCGCACCCACGCGCGCACTGGAGGAGGCTCAGCCTGGGGATGTTTGGAGCCCCGACTGCTACAGTGAAAGGACACACACACACACACACACACACACACGCGCGCGCGCGCGCTTGCGCCTGCGCACCCACGCGCGCACTGGAGGAGGCTCAGCCTGGGGCGCACACCCGGTCCTCGCTCCCACCTGCCCCTGCAAGCGCGAGCCTCGAGGGCATCCAGTGCTGCTCTTTGTAACTCTGAGGTGCAGGGACTCTCATTGACTGTGCAGCGCGGCCTCAGGGCCATCGAACCGGCCTGACCCTGGCGCGGTCTCGTACCATTGCTCACCGCCCGGAACCGGCATAAATCACCCGCAGAGACTGGAGCGCCGCATCTCGCCCCCTCATCGCTTCCCTCCTCCCACTCTGGTCCTCCCCCTTACTCATCAGCCTCCCCTTCTTGACCCTCCAGTCCTTTACCCAACTTCCTCCTTGGCGGGGCCGCACAGCAGGAGGCAAATAGGATTCCAGTGACTTTGGCCAGAGCACGGAACTTTGGATTTCCCAGTACAGAAAGCACTCTTCACAAATCTGGTTTCAAGTTTTTGTGACTTTATTTCTGTCTTCCAAAAGTAACACCTATTTTGTCTCCTCCGCTCCAAGCTTCGCCAGCCTAAGTCACATGAGCTTGATGGGGTTATAGAGGCGCAGACTATGGGTGCTGTGGGGGGGGGGCGGGAGAGGACTGAGGGGGCAGTAACTGGCATGTGTGGCCCCAGGGAGGGGAAGCAGGCGGAGAAACCCTGCCCCATACCACGTGGATAGCCGCCTCCCTAAGTCGCAGCCCCTCTGACTCGGGGAAAGGACTCCCAACACCCGTCCGGAGCTGCTTCAGTCCACAGGGCAGATTCTGGAATCTGGGCAGAAACTGCCCCTCCTGCCGTGGGACCCCCCCAGCGCGCCGGCGACGAGTTGCACTCGCCCTCTTCTCTCTGCTCTGTGAAGCCTCATACAAGCCGCGGACCCTGCTGGCGCGTGAGAGCTTAACTCTCAGTGCTCCGGTTAACCTGTTGCATGTGGCCACAAAGAGCGGAACAATGGGGTTCTCTTGAACCCCTCTTGCTTTCTCCCCTAACTGGAGCTAGCGTTAAGGTGAAGAAATCATTTCCCCCATCCCAGTTTTATTTAATGAACAGAATTGTAACAAGCGCTCTCTGGCCGTGACACCTGCTTGAGAAAACGCTAAACAGCTAAACAGCTAGACATCTCCCCCACCGCCCCCTCACCTCCTGCCTCTGGGCGATGCTCAAGTCATGTTTGTAACTGTAAACAAACAACCCATCTGAGCAGCCTGCACCCTGTCAGGGGAAAGCAGGCCCCCAGTGAGCTTAGAGAGGTCTTGCCAGGGCCAGGAGGTCACGCATCTCTCCAGCCCCGCTTTCCCTGGCTTTCTTTTCTTTCCCCCTTTCTCCTCTTCTTGCCCGCCTTCATCTCTTGCCTTTCTTTCCCTTTCTTATTTTTCTTTCGCATCGCTACTCTGGACTTTCCCCCTTCTTCATCTTTCCATAAAAATTGCGCACAAAGTTTCTGAGTCGGTGGCAGATTTCTCGCGGGCTGCTTAGCCTGCCTGAATCTTGAGGAACTAGGACAGAGTCCGCCCGCGTGTGAATAGCAGTGACTGTCAGGGCACAAGTATGACCGTGGAATATGCGCGCGTGTGTGAGGATTGTGCACTCGCGTGAGTGAGCTGGTGTGACGGGGAGTGTGTGCTCCTGTATGAGGGCATGCAGGAGCGTGCGCGCGTGTGGAGTGTGCATGTGCGAGCGCGCATGTGTTCGAGTGCCCACTCCTCCCGGCACTGCACAGTGCAGGGGGCGGGCCAGGCGGCAGGGGGCCTGCCCCACTGGATTCCCACATGCTAGTTCCGGGGCGGTCCGGTCTAAAGGGCTTTATGCATAGTCTGGAGGGTGGGGACTGGCGCGGGTAGAAAACGGGATACCTCTGGCTTCGGGGTAGGCTTTTTGCCGGCTGGACTCAGCAGAGGCGTTGAGCGAGAGGAGCTATCGCCAGCGGAGTTGCCGCCTGTGCTGAGTGCGACGCGCGCCCATCTCCTGGGGAAGGAACGCCGAGGTCCCGGGCCGTCGCAGGGATGGGGCGCCCAGCCGCGGCGTTGGCGGCGGGTACGCTGCTGCTGCTGGCGCTCGCTGCCTACCTGACGCCGGTCAGTGGGCAAGGTAAGCAGCCACCTGGCGGAGCCTGGCGCGGCGCGCCGTCGGGTAGGGTTTGCCCCTCGCTCTGCAGCGCCCGGCTAGGGCTGGGCGGCGGAGCCGCTCCGCATCCGCGCTCCAGTTGCGGGGCGAGCGCACGGCCGCTCCGGAGCCTGTTGGGGAACCCTGTTCCGGGTCTCCGGGAGAAGGCGGCCACGCGGGCTTCGCTGACAGCTCACCCCACTGCGATCGCGTCTTTGTTCCCACCGGCGTCTGTCCGGATCCTCGGTGTACGTTGAGTTGGACCCCGGAGGAGGATCTCTGGCATGGGTCAGCAGCAGCCTGCGCCTGCCGGGCGTGTTCTTCTTGCCAGGGCCGAGCGGTCCTTCTTGCAGCTCCGAGCGCAGTTTTCCACCTGCAGCGCCTCGCCCGGGAGATCCGATCTCTTTGGGCGCCGGGGGCGGCTGGCCAGAGCACCTCCTCCCATCACCGGCGAAACTCCGTCCCGCGGTGACCCCCAAGAGACCGCATCTCATGATACGGGTCATTTACGAGCCAAGATAAGGCCAGGAGGTGGGATTGGCAGAGAGAGCGACTGATACACTGGAGGATTTTCTTAAAGGCTTTTCCGTTTCCAACCTAGAGTGGGGGCTTTTGTGTTGATGAATGGGGCTGGTTTGCTGCGCCAGAGTTTTGGGGTTGGAAAGAGAAAGTTTCTAGTGTGGCTATAAACCTTTTCTAAGCTGTCCGAGAGTTATTTACAGAAACAGCAGAGGGAAAGAGAGGGAAGGAAAGAAAAAGTGTTGGGAACAAAAACTGTAAGTGAAGAGAGTGAAAGACAAATTGAGACGCATACACGCCAACACACACACACACACACACACACACACACACACACACACACACACACACGAGAGAGAGAGAGAGAGAGAGAGAGAGAGAGAGAGAGAGAGAGAACCCGCGCGCTCTCTCCCTGGCTTTGCGTTGCTAGGTAGCAGCCGGAGCTGCGTGTGACCGACCACCAGACAGACAGAACGGACGCTGCTGCCACCGTAGGGACTAATCTGTCTGTGGGGATGGGGCAGTCCCCCCTTTCCCCTCCTGCTCTTTCCCGGACAACTTAATTGCCCTACAATAAAAATGAAACCCCTATTGTTGCAGGATTAGCCAAAGCAATAAATTGATTTCCTTGGATCACATATTGGGGTTGATGGGTGGGGACGATGGAAGCCCCCATTTATGGAGGAGAGAGGGGGAGGGCTTGTGGATGGGCCGTGGCATGTATTCAAATGGTTAATCTGCTTTCTTTCCTCAATTCTTAGCGTAAGCTCCTTAGTGGGAATCAAGTAAGTAATTATACAGCAACTCCTAGCAGCACCCATTTCAGACTTCCTGGGAAGTTTGGAAATGGCAACAAATCCACCAGGCTTGCAAAAATCTTCAGAAACGGAGGGGAGACAAGGGAAGATGATTAATAATTCTCCCTTTGAGCATCTTCAGTATTGAAAACACAGAATGGAGGGTTATTATTGTGTGTGTGGGTTGGGGAGGGTTGTACGTGCTAATATAGGATTTAGTGTACTTTTTTGTATGCCTGGAAGGAAATTTTGCCCTGATTCTTGTCCCTTTACCACCAGAACAGACATTTCCCCCCTCCCCCGCGGTTGATGTTTCAGTCACTAACTAATGTGTACCTTGTCTTCTGGGAACTTTGCATCTTCCATTCTATGATAATAATGTACAAGAAGTAACAGCACACACTTCTCTATTGAGTCCTGTTCAAAGTAATTTATACTTGATGGACGCATGTAATTTTTTTTGAGACAGGGTCTCCCTGTAGCCCCAGCTAGCTGGAACTCACTATGTAGACCAGGCTGGCTTGAACCCACAGATCTGCCTGCCCATGTGTCCAGAGTGCTGGGCGGATTTATGTAATTCTTGTACTGTCCCTTTGAAGTAAGGACTCTGATCATCCCTATTTTACAGATGGGAAAGTGGGGGTGCAGAGCAATGAAGCCCAGGTCACACCTCTAGCAAACGGTCATTTGAGGCAACACAAGGAATTCTGACTTTAGAGTCCATAATTGAACGGCTACACTACACAGGCTCCCTGTTCCTTTCTTTTTAAACATTGATTAGTTTATTTCTTGTGTCTATGATGTGTGTATGTATTTATTTACTGTGTATGATGTGTGAGTGTGCTTATCATGGTGTGCATGTGGCGGTCAGAGGACAACTTCCGTGGAGTCAGTTCTTCCCTTCACACCTGGGTTCTAGGGACTGAACTTAGGTCATCAGGTTTGCACAGCAAGCACTTTTTTACCCACGGAGTCATCTTGGTGGTTGCTCTCTTTTCTTTTGTGTTAAAATGTCTTGTTCCCTGGGCCTGGAGAGATGGCTCAGTGGTTAAGAGTGCCGATTGCTCTTGCAGAGGGACCTGGTTTGATTCCCAGCACCCACATGGCGGCTAAGAATGGTCTTTAAGCCGGACATGGTGGGAAAAAAAAATCTCATGTTCCCTTCCCTAACTTACTGTCCATGTGTAAGATTACAAAAGAAGGTGGGAAACATTTATTTTTGTCTTTTTGAGACAGTCTTTCTATAGCCCTGGCTGTCCTAGAACTCACTATGTAGATCAGGCTGGCCTTGAATTCACAGAGATCTGCCTGCCTCTGCCTCCTGAGTGCTGGGATTAAAGGCATGAGCTACCACCATCAGCAGGTTTTATCAGATAAAGATAATACTTGCCTATTGTTTTATGGGTGTGGAGATACATATGTGTATATGTTTTCTTTTTAGAAACTCTTTAGGTTTAAGTCTGAACCCAATTCTCTTTACTCCTAGTTTTCATGTTTGATTATTTTTTTTCTGAGGCAGTGTTTCCCTGTTGTAGCCCAGGCTTGCCTTAAATTACTCCATAGCCCTGGCTGCACCCAAACCCTTAGTTGTCTTCCTCCCTCAGCCTCCTGAGTCTCAGGATACAGGAGTTCATCATCATATCTGGCAGAAGAACTCATTATTTTAACTGACAAATAAGAGAACTTCTCAGGATGTTTATAAATTATGTAAGTTATGTAAAATACTTAGCGTGGTGTAAAGGATATATATACAGCAAAAATAAAACAAACTATTCTTAATTATATTTATCAACACTTAAAGAAAAGTGTATTTTTGTTGTTTACATTTCCAATCTTCAAATATACAAAGAAAACTTTTTTTTCTCTTTTTGAAATTATTTTGTTTTTATTTAATGTGTATGAGGTTTTGCCTTTATGTATGTGCAGTGCCTGTGGAGGCCAGAAGAGGGTATTGATTCCTTGGAACTGGAGTTATAGACAGTTGTTAGCCACCATGTTGGTGCTGGGAACTGAACCCAGGTCCCCTGCAAGAGCAGCTAGTGCTCTTAATCACTGAGCCACCACATCACTCCAACCCTCTTTTTTTTTTTTTTTTTTGAGACAGGGCTCCCTTTGTCCCAGGATGGCCTGGAGCTCATGATGTCAGAACCCAGGCTGGGCTTGAACTCCCAGAGATCTATCTGCCTGCCTCTGCCTCCCGAGTGCTGGGATTAAAGATGTATGCCACCACGCCCAGCTTCCAATCCTCTTTTTTTGGAGACAGACTTACTATGTAGCCTTGGCTGGCCTGGAACCTGTTATATAGGCCAGGCTAGTCTCACAGAAATCCTCTTGCCTCTGCCTCCCCAGTGCAGGGCTTAAAGGAGTGCACTACCACACTCCAAAGAAAAATATTTTTTTGGTGTTGTTTTTTTTGTTTGAGACAGGGTCTCTGTAGCTTTAGCTATCTTGGAACTTGCTATGTAGTCTAGGCTGGCCTTAAACTCACAGAAAGCTGCCTGCCTCTGTCTCCTGAGTGCTGGGATTAAGGGCATGTGCCACCACACTCAGCATCCAAAGAAAAATCTTTTTAAAAAAGTTTTAGGCTGGCTGTAGTGGCGCACGCCTTTAAGAAAGCCATTCTCTTCTAACACCTTGTGGGTCCTGGGGATCCAAGAACTCAGGTGGTCAGGCTTGTGGAGGCCTTCTTTTACCTGCTGAGCCTTCTTGGCCAGCCTAGCCTTATTTTCTATATTGCTTTCCTTAGAGTTCTTGAGGACTTCTCAGAACCTACTTTATTCTGAACATTTGTTTTTTTTTGTTTTTTTTTTAAGACAGCCAGTACTTCTTAATAGTCTGTTCGCGCTCCTGTCGAGCCAACGGTGGACGGTATCTGTGGAATCTCTGGGAGTTTGAGTCCTATTAGTGGTGAGCCCAGTCTACATAGTGAGATCTCTTGTTACGCTCAAAAATGACCATATCTGAAAGGTACCCTCAGGGCGTTCGGAGATGCACACTTGAAGTCTTGTCTCATTCAGCATACTGCGTTACTAGAGACCACCTCTATGCTCTTGCAGAGACTCCGGGTTTGATCCCCAGTCACCCATGTGCGCGCTGAGAACCATTCTTTATACTTCGCAGTTCCAGGGGATAATCCACAGCCTCTTCGGACCTCTGCTGCAAATTGTGCGCAACACGGGTCACGACAACGCTATCTATACAGGATCGAGTACACGTCATACCCATAAAAAAACAAGGCGCTGGAGAGATTCGCTTCAGCCCGTTAAGAGCATTCTGGACTCATTGCCGAGGACTCCGGCGTTCATTACACCAGCACCCGACATGGTGGTTTAAGAACTCGTCATTAACTCCAGTTCCCACAGGTGAATCTGACACCCTCTTCTGATGTCCGCGGCATTGCACGACGACGGAGTGCACAAACACTCACATGCAGACAGTACATTCATACACTATAAAAACAAACAAATAAACAGAAACCATAAAAACTAAAACACAAACCAAACAAAAGATTGCAGTGCTTACTTTTAAACTATATTCTTAAATCCAATACAAATTTGATTATGTCCTTAAACGTTACCATGCACTTTTGTGATCATTCCACTTTGGGTGCGATCTGTGTGTTTGAAAGTGGGCCATTTTATCATCTACCTTATTTCTTGTTTCCTTATTTCTCTGCTTGAGATTATTTTCTGGTCATAATGGCATTTATTTTTATTTTTTGCTCTTTTCTTGAGACGGGTCTCCTGTAGCCCCGCTGTCTGGAACTCACTCTGTAGAACCAGGCTGCCTTGAACTCACAAAGATCCAACAATGCCTGCCTCTGCCCTCCCGAGTGCTAGGGATTTTTTAAATCTTTTTATTTTTCTGTATGTGTATGAATGTACTGTCGATGCAGGTTGTGCCCCGTGTCGTGCAATGCCGCGACGGAGGTCAGAAGAGGGTATTGTCGGATTCCCCTGGCACTGGGTTTTCTCTGGAATTGGAGTCTCGACGGTCTCAGTTCGCCCATGTGGTTGCTGGGGGATCTCGAAACCCGGGTCCTTCTAAGAGCGGTTCGGCGCCTTTTAAGGCCTAGGCCATCTCTCCAGCCCCCCCCCCCCCCACAACCAGTGCTAGGATTAAAGGCGTGCGGCACCACACCCAGCTTGATTTATGCCTCAACTTCCTTCAGTCTCTGTGCCTATCTTGTTTGATTTGATCAAAACCTAAGACTAGGGCTGGAGAGATGGCTCATCTCTTAAGAGTACTCACTGCTTTCCCAGAGGACCCTGGCTCATTTCCCAGCTGTCCATAAGGCAGCTAACTGCCCCATCCTCCCAGGGCATTGCTTACGTGGGTGCACTTAAATACATTCAGGCAAAACACTCATATGTATAAACAAAACAAAACAAAACCCTTTACATCTTTTTTTTTTTTTTTCCCCTTGAGACAGGATCTCCCTGCAGCCCCAGCTGGGCTGGAACTTGCTGTGTAGACCAACCTGGCCTCTGCCTCCTGAGTGCTGGGACACCCAGCTAAAACTTTAAGACTTTATGTAGCTGCAGGGAACTTTAGGTATCTAAGTCTGTATATTTTAACAGATAAGTGGCTAACTCAGGAGGGAGGGCCTGAAAGCAGTGAAAGAGAAGGGGATTAGGTAGGTAGGTACCTGGCCCAAGGGTCTGTGACAGAGCCCAGATCTAAATCTAGCGTCACATTGCTTGTCTTTGCACTTGACCAGTTTTAGATACATATCCTCTGACTGTCCCCACCCGCTTTGGTTGAGGAGATTTCTAGATTCCTTTCAGGTGATCCTGACTTATCAGATGAAGCAAAGAATGACAAGTAGATGACCTTGGCAAGTCTTTAACCGGATTGAATGTGCCTCTTGTGTTAGGCTGAAGAGGACTTCTTGATGGGTTAAGACAGCCACATGACTTATGCTTTCAGCTTGGTCTAGAACTTATGCCGTATCAGTGCCCCAATTCCCAAAGACAATAACCTCCAGATCCACATCCCAAACTCTTGTGCCATCAAAGCATATTCCTTAAGATTGTTGGATTTTGTAGTACAGACAGCTATAGAACTAAGATTTTTGTCTTAGTTAAGGTAACTATCAGGTCCTGGTTAATCGTCCCACTCTGTAGGCAGGCACTCTAAAAATACTGAGAAGTTTTACATTTTTTTACTTAAAAATTTAAAATACACTTTTTCTTATACTGCAGACAGATCTCTGTGAATTCAAGGCCAGCCTGTACTACATAGTGAGCTCCATCCTAGCCAAAGGTACATAGTGAGACCATGTCTTAAGGAAAAACAAAATAAGAAAGAGAAGAGAATCTAAATGTATTTCCAATGTTATTAAAGGCATAGTGCAATTAGCTTTGGTTGTTAAATCCTAGAACAGGGTTACTGGAAATTAGAGGGTACTCTCAAAAGAGCATTCATTTATCAACAAAGGATTTATTTATCTCTTATTTATTCATTCCCTTATTCATTGTGGTTCTCTAGATCAAACCTAAGACCTTGGGCATGACAGGTATTGTTCTACCTCTGAGCTACATGTACTCCCAGCCCACAAATGACTAGGAATTTAAAACAAAGGGAACAATTCGGGAGTCTGATGAGACAGTCATTCGCTTACTTCTGATGACCCCTTCTAGGACCTCTGGCTTGAGAGAGAGTTAACATGCTTCACTGCTGGTTTGGGGCTGCTTTTGGAAAATGACTGGGGTAGTGGTTGTTTTGAACCTTTCTTCCTGTTCCTTAGAGGTTCATGCAGAGATGAAGTGGACAGCATTTGAGGTTTAGGGTTTTGAGGATCTGGGTTGGAATTCCAGTTCTGTGGTTTACTCTCCAGGAAATCCAGTGTAACTGCTTGAGTTGCTGTGGGTCATTTTTCTTGTCAGTAAAATGGGCTCATGTCTCTTTCATCGGATGGTTATATAGATAAAATTAAACAATGAGTAGGAAATAGTTTATAGACCATGTCCACATTATTACTTTTCCTTACAATTTGACTTTTGTAGCTAATGGTAGGGCACTTGCCTAGGATGTGCAGAAGCCCTGGGTTTGATAAATAAATTTAACATAACATCCATCAATGACAGAAACCTACATTAAACTGACAGAAGCCAAAGAAATTTGTTAAAGTCTTTATAGTGAAAAGATACAGATATTTGTTTGAGATATGTGAGATTGCCTTTTCTCTAGAGAGAAATAATCAAACATTGGCAATTTTATTTGATTCAAATTAATATAAAATGGAGGCTCACTCGGTGTCATGGTGATTTTGTTTTTCTCTTCTGATACTGAGATGACTCTTCTCAAGCATGCCTTCGTGGTGTAAAGTGGCTGTCAGTAGCTTTGAAGCCACATCCTATAATGTCATGTCCACTGGGTAACAGTGGAGAACTTCATTGCTCCCAGCAAAGTCTCAGTTGCATCTCAAGGGCTTTGCTCAGTTGTGAGCTGATTGGACAACTGATCACTGTATAAGGGCTAGGAAGTGTTCCCATTGGTTGTACATGCCACATACTTGGTCCAGACTTCATGGACAAAATGGACCTCAGAAGGAAATTGGGGTAAGGCTGCAGAGAGAATGAAGAACAGAAAAATCAGATAAACCTTATCAGATAAAACTGGTCAATGATGTTTTCATTTTGAATGTGAAGACAAACTTAGAAAGGCTATGGAAATTTCTCAAGAGCTGGCAATCCTATGCTAAATGAGCCGAAGGGAGGAAAGTACTAAAAACATTAAAGTTGAATGTTCATGGAATTATTACAACTTTCAAAGTATTATTATTATTATTATTATTATTATTATTATTATTGTGGCTATACTAGGGATTGAACCTACAGCCTCATGAATGGCAAGTGGCAAACAAGTGCTTGCTCTTCCATGGAGCCACAATTCCAACTCCTTTTTTTTTTTTTTTTTTTTTTCTTTTCTTTTTTTTCTTTTTTTTTTTTTTGACGATCTCCCCATGGTCCCAGCTGGCCTGGAACTCACTCTGTAGACATGATTTTTTTAAGTTTAGGAGGAGAAGACTAGAAATCATTTCTAGAAAATGTATTTGTAGTCTAAAGCTTTCTTATTTGGAGAATGTGATGGAGAGAAAAGTTTGGGGAAATGAGTATCAAGATATAGAAATCTTTAGTCAATGTAGGATTTCTTTTTCTTGTGATTTCTAGACCCTTGCTCTTTTTTCCAGTTTACTTACTTTCCTTGTTTATGACCTTAGGATTTGGTCCTTTTTCCAAGCACTTGGCCTGGACTATGAGGATGAGATAGAAGGACAGAGGCGAGAGGAGTCTGGAGACAGGTTAAGGGGGCTCTGTATAGTCAGAATACATGTTGGTGCATATGAAAAGTCTCTAGTACTTAACCTAAGGACTGGCTCCATAAATGGTAGAACTGTTTCTTTTATACCAAATAAGTCCACTCTATGTAGATGGTTACTCTGTTAGTCTTTAGTTTAAATTATATTTCTAATAGCAGGTGCTAAGAAAATTAAAACATTATTATGTCTAAAGATGGTTAACTTTTATATCTGGTCACTTGTGATTTAGGACAGCAATGAAAGACAATGAAGAAAATGTGTTCTTCCCAGTAAATGGCAGATTATACAATCTGAAGTTTTTGAAATCTCAGGACTTTTGGTCATTAGCCCTCAGATCATGCTTGACCCCAAGGTTATAAGAAACAGTGATAAATGAATGAAAGGAGGAAATGTGATTATCATTCTATGCATTGAAAATGTAAGCCACTGTTACCATGGATATGATGGCTTGTTTATTGTCTGGATCTTGGGATCCCAGTTTGTAAGCAATAACCAAGGACTCTTTTAAGCTGATGAACTATTAGCCAATAATGTGATGATTCCTCCCAACTTTGAAAATAAACTTTACTCACTTATCTACTGATTTACATTAAATGATGTTTCCACTTGTAAGGGTTCAGTAGTACTGAAGAAACCTGAGAAAGGTGGTGTTATGCTAGAATTTCTTGGATTTCCCTATAATAACATTGTGTCTGTAGTGTCAGATATTTGCACATACTTTGGGCTCAATTCTGTGATTTTTATGTTTTTAACAAGGATATGTTTTTTCTGAGTAAAGCTGAAAAACTTAAAATTACTCATCCTTAAATATAGCTGATTTAAAAATTATTTTTGGAGTCCCATGTTAGTCCAGAGGCCTTGAACTCCTCTCTCTCTCTCTCTCTCTCTCTTTTCTTTCTCTTTCTTTCTTTCTTTCTTTCTTTCTTTCTTTCTTTCTTTCTTTCTTTCTTTCTTCTTTCTTTTGATGTTTTTGAGATAGGGTCTCCCTGTAGTTTCAGCTAGGCTGGAACTCCCTAAGTAGACCAGGCTTGCCTTGAACTCACAGAGATCCACCTGCCTCTGCCTCCTGATTTTTGGGATCAAAGGCGTGTGCCACCACATCCAGCTTGCTTTTCCTTTCTTAATATTTTATTTTATTTATTATTTATTTTTATTTTATGTGTATGGGTGTTTTGCTTGCATGTATGCATTGCCCTTGGAGGCCAGAAAAGGATGTTGGATCCCCTGGAATTGAGAGTTATAGATGGTTCTTAGCTACCGTATGGGTGCTGAGAACCAAACCTGGGTCCTCTGCAAGACAACCAATACTGTTAACTGCTCCTCCCCCCGCTCCCCCTTGAGAAAATGTATTATCCTGGAACCCAGTACATAACCCACTCTTGCTAGCCTTGAACTCTTGACACTCCTGTCTCAGCCTCCCTAGTGCCATGATTATAGGAGTAAGCTGCCAGGCCTGACAATACAGTTCAGTTGAAGAATGGGTTTATTTTAGCTGAAATACGTTAATCTTAGTTACATTTTAACCTCACTAAAACGTTAATCTTAGTTACATTTCAACCTCACTAAACGGGAGGAGAAAAAAAATGCTAGCATGAACTTCTACACTGGTTTAATTATGATGTGGGGAAGGGTATGGAGGATATATTTTGTTCCAAGATACAAGAAATAGAAAACCCAACTTACACTGGCTAAAATGATAGAGACTATGTCCTGCTCATGAAAGTGGAAAATGGGGAGGGTGAGTGGAGTTCAGGTGAGGTGAGCCAGGCTCTGGTTTCCATTCTGTGTGTGTGTGTGAGTGTATGTGCGTGAGTGGAGTTCAGGTGAGGTGCAGTCAGGCCCTGGTTCCCATTCTGCGTGTGTGTGTGTGTGTGTGTGTGTGTGTGTGTGTATGTGGGTGAGTGGAGTTCAGGTGAGGTGCAGTCAGGCTCTGGTTCCCATTCTGCGTGCATGTGTGTGTGTGTGTGTGCGCGCACGCGTGTGTGCGCGCGTGTGTGTGTGTGTGTGTGTGCGCGCGCGTGTGTGTATCTGTGTCTGTGAGTGTGTGTTTTCTTTGTTCTCAGCTTTGTCTTCAGTCTTCTTTTTCCTATATGGTTGCACTACGGCTGCCAGGGCAAATCTACGTGTGGCCTTGATACTATCTGGAGAACTTTAGCTTGGAAGAGGTTTTGGCCGGCTTATTTCTTTCCTTTCTTCTTTTCTTCCTTCCTTCCTTTCTTCTTTCTTTTCTTTCCTTCTTCTCCTTCTTTCCTTTTTCCTTTCTTTTCCTTCTCCCTTCCTCCCTTCCTCTGCCAGCCCCCTCCCCATTCCTTCTTCTCCTTCGGCTCTTGCTGGCAGAGGCAGGCAAATCTCTCTGAGATTGGTGCTAGCCGGGTTTACATAGTGAGTTCTAGGCCAGCTGGGGCTATAGGGAGACCCTGCCTCAAAAAGACCCCCCCAAAAGAAATAAAAAAGCCCAACTCTGTGCTCTTGTTCTGTAGCCGAGGCCTCAGCCTCTCCAGTGCTAAGGTTGCAGCCAGGCTTCAATTATGCCTCTTTTTTTCTCCCTTGTTTTTAGAGACAGGATCTCAGGTTGGCTTTGAACTCACTCTGTAGCCCAGGCTGGTCTTGAATTCCCAATCCTCCTGCCTCTACCTCCCAAGTGCTGGGGTGATAGGCATGGGCTTACATGCCAGGCTTCAGTTATGTATCTTAGGATACTATTATTTCTAAAGACCCTTGATAGATGTCTGCCAGCTCTCCAAACTTTGCACATCATACAAGTCAACTGGGGAGCCTCCTAAAACATATAAACACATAGGCTAGGGCCTACACTTACTAAACCAGAAGCATGGGAATCTGTAGTTTGAAGACTTTACAGTTATGTGGGTTAGAGAATTTGAGAACAAGTGTTGCGTAGGGTGCCCCTCTCACTTGTCAGTTTTGTGAACTGAGACAGAGTTAAACTGATTTGCACTGTAAATTCCTTCTCATGGGCAATTAGGTGTACTTTGAAGTTTATTCTTTCATTTGAATGAGCTACAACAAGCAAAAGAACTCTTGACTTCTGAGGTGACACAAAGTACTACCCTGGTTGTTGGCTGTTTCCTTTCCCTTGCTAGTATGATGGCTCCTAAACCTCTGCCATTGTTTGTATCCCTGGTCACCATGGAAGCCCTTCTCATTTTAAAAAGTCAACATCTGGGGGCTGGAGAGATGGCCTAGCAGTTAATAGCACCAACTGCTCTTGCAGAGGACCTGGGTTCAATCCCCAGCACCCACATGATGGCTGAGAACTGTCTTTAACTCCAGTTCCAGAGGAATCTGATACCCTCTTCTGACCTCCAGAGCATTGCACGACACAGGTGCACCAAGCTACACAACACGGGTGCACCAACCTACATGCAGACAGTACACTCATACACATAAAAAAATAAATAAAATTAAAAAAAATTTAAAAAGTCAACATCTATTAGAGCTCTGCTATTCCTTTCCCAGGGGTCAGGATCTCTCAGCATCTTTGATAGAGCCCTGGCTTCTAGAACAGCCTTCTTTCTCTGGTTGTAGTGGGATCTCATTCCCTTTACACCCTAACCCCAAGTCTCTTGACCTCACTGGGACTTACAGTGTGTTGCTCTTGCCACTTCTTCACTGTCCCTCAAATGTCTCCCTCATTCACTCCTTCAGCTTATATTTCATACCCATTGTTAAAGCCGCTTCCTTTTATACACTCTCAGTGCTTGGCTTCCTTTATCTTGCTCTGCAAAGTCCCAGTCCTGATTAAAACTAATTCTCCACACCTGCTTCTCTGTAGCAAAACAGGCAGGAGAATAACATAACACAAAGTATGCTGACCAGCCTCACTTGAAATTCATGAAATGAATCTCAAGCTTAAGACTCACCTCCCATTATCCTTACATGTTCTCTTCCATCCTTAGACCTCTAAAACTACCCATTTAGGTGCTCCTATGTGTGCTTGAGTGTATATATGTGCGGCTCATGCATGCAGGCGGTTGAGAGCCACCGTGTTGGGGCTAGGAACCGAACTCTGCTCCTCTGAAAGAGCAGCAAGTTCTCTGAGTCATATGAGCCCCCACTCCAGTCCCCCCAGCCCCTGGGGCTCTTTCTACTTTTTTTTTTTTCTTTATGAGACAGGATCTCCTTATAGTCCCCAGCTGGCCTGGTACTCATTATGTAGACCAGGCTGGCCTTGAACTCACAGAGATCCCCCTGCCTCTGCCTCCCTAGTACTGGGATTAAAAGTGTGTGCCACCACGCCTGGTTCTTTTTACTTTTGTATGTTGTGCTAGGGATAGAACCCAGGGTCTTGTGCTTGCTAGACAAGCACTTGGTCCACCATTGGGCCACACCCCCAGGCCTGATTCAGTTTTTTTTTCTTTTTTTTTTTTTAATTAGTTTTTTATTGATGCTTTGTGCATTTCATACATTTTTTCCAATTGAGTTCAGGCTTATTTCCCTTTCCCTCCCCCCCCACCCCCACCCCATCCCAGATCATGCATTCTGCCATAACTGTCCTGCATCTTTCTCTCAGTTTTTTTTTTTCATTTTTACCTATAAGTGATAATCCATGAGTACAAGCATCCTTCATGCAAAACCTATCTGCAGGCTGTTGTGCCCAAACACCTACAGCCCCACCATCCAGTGGGGGGTGACAGGTTGTTTGTTCAATCAAGTTGATCAAATGAGTGTCCAGACTACATTGCTGTAGTTTCACCATTCACCCCAATCGCAGCCCTTACATTCTACCACGCCCCCTCTTCCGTTTTTAATAAATGGCTACAGGGAGAAGCAGCATAAGCTCGAATGGCAGCCTGTCAACCTGTACACTGTCTGCTGTGTCTTATGCACCTCCCCGAGCTCTGAGTTCCAATCACTTTGTTCATGTTTGAGATCCATTTCTCACCTCAGCAATTATCTCCTCTTTTGAAAAATCCTCTCCCCCTGTATTTTCTGCCTGATAAGATATTTTCTCTGTTCTTTTCCCCTTCTGTCCCAACCTCCTCTGTTCCTTCCCCTCCCCTTCCCTCCTCTTCCTCCCCTTCCCTTTCCTCTCTCCTCTCTCTTCCTCTACCTTCTCTCTCTTCTCTTCTCTACCTTTAAAACAATGTTTTTTGAGACAGGGTCTCACTCTGTAGCCCAGGCTGACCTCAACTCAAATTCAAAGACAATTGAGTCTTTCCTGTTTTGTTTTGTTTTTTTTTTCTATCAGACGGATTTCATTAAATGACTTAATTATGTATTTGCCCATTGTTTTCCCTAAGTGTAATTTATTCATTGTTCTATCCTTAGGCTATACAATAGGGCAAATAAACTGAGTGACTGCACGGGTGCCAGCGCGAGCATGGTGGCACACATCAGTGACCACAGCTACTCTGGTGTCTGAGGCAGGGGAATTGAAAATTTGAGGTCAGCAATTTAAAAAGAACCTGTTTCAGTTTCAGCCAGACATGTTGACTCATGCCTATAAGCCCGTAATTGAGAGCCTGAAGCAGGAAGGTTGTCTTGTGCTCCAGGCCCTCCCCTACTTCCCCCAAAACTCAAAACAGAGCTCATCAGTGCTTGCCTAGCATGGATGAATCCTTCAGTTTCATGCCTAGTACCACATAAACTGGCTGTGGTGATGTACCTTATAGTCCCAGCACTTGCTAGGTACAGGCAGGAGGTTCAGAAGTTCCAGGTTATCCTTGGCTGTACAAAGTGAGTTTAAGGCTAGGCTGGGGTACATTAGACTCTGATTTAAAATAAGCAAACAGCTTAGTGTTTGCCCAAGCATGCGTTCAGTCCTGGCACTTGGGAGGCAGAGGCAACTGGATCTCTGAGGGCAGCCAGGAAAACTAGTGAAACCCTGTCTAAAAAACAAAGAAATAATAATAATAAAAAAAGCAAACCAACCAATTAATCCCACCAAAGTAAGAGTTTTTAAAAAGGTCTGGGTATAAAGTTTAGTGATAGATCACGTGGCCCACATGCACAAGGCCCTGTATTTAATCTCCAGTACTGCCAATGAAAATAATGAAGAAATACACATATAAATAATAAATAAAATAAGGGTGGGTGAGGAACATCCTCCACTCGTCACCATGTCTCTGGTATTGCCAGCCTTTAACACCCCAGGGCTTCTAGAGGCCCCATCAAGATCCTGATGGAGAAAAAGAAAATTGTTGTCTTAATCAAAGCAAGTGGCTTAGCAACGCTGTCTCTCTCCATTTGACCCTCCCCATGTGCCCCCACCCCACCTCACTGGTGACCCCCAATGCATTTGAGAATAGCTGCTTCTGCATTCATCTTTTAAAACCCTCCCCCCAGGTCCTTGGTTATCCTGTGAGAATTCTCCTGTACATGTATAATGGATCATTCTGCCATTTTTAGGACAGATTTGATACAGTAGCCTTTACAAAAAGATAAGCCAAAGTTGTTCCATGTTATGTTTGTGGACTGTCATTCTGTATTTAAACAGCACAAAAGAAAGCTGTCTGGGACCACAGCACAGTGAAAATAGCAGCTGAGACAAAAGACCCTCTCTGAAGAGAGGAGTGGTTTCCCAACTCTGGGAGCAGCTGGCTGAGATGGGAAGAGCGCGGCCAGGACTTGAGTCTTGCTCCTGATGGATGAAGGAAAAATGGGGTAGACTAAAGGGGCCCAGACTACTGATAAAGGCTGAGGCTGCTTGTCCCTTGGACATAGCCTTTCTAGTCTCAGTGCCCATTCTTCTAGGAGTTCCATATGCATCAAATAGGGGGCTGGGAGGGTGGATCAGTTGGAAAAAGTGCTTGCCTGGAAAGCATGAGTTCCACGTAAAGTTCTGCGGAGACAGCGTTGGGGAGACACAGACTTGTGGATACTTGGGATTCTATGGCTAACCAGCCTAGACCAGTGAGCAGCAGGTCCCAGTGACCACACCACTCTGGGCTGACCTCTGGCCCCTACACACATGAAAATTGGTTGGAGACAGGAAATGACTGAGTCACATGTATACACAAATGAAGAAGTTAGAGAAATGAGCCTAATAATAATAAATGAATTTTTCTTCTGGTCTTTTTGTGACAGGGTCTCCCTATAGCCCCAGTTGGCCTGAAACTCACAGAGATCCGCTTGCCTCTGCCTCCCAAGTGCTGGGGTTAAAGGCATGCATCACCACACCTGGTAGGACTGAATTTTTTTTTTTTTTGGTGTTTTTGAGATAAGGTTTCCCTTTAGTTCTACCTGGCCTGGAGTTATCACTCTGTAGACCAGGCTGGCCTTGAACTCACAGAGATTCACATGCCTCTGCCTCCCAAGTGCTGGGATTAAAGGTGTGGCCGGTATGACTGAAATTTTTTTATTGTTTTATATATGTATTTTTGTACAAGATTATGTTACAAATCAAATCTAGATCTGTGTCCCCCTCCCTACCCCCCCACCCTACCAGAGCTCATGCATTCTGAAAAACATGTTTTTCATCTTTTTCTCAGTCTTTCTCAAAATTCTGGATATAGAAGTTGACTGTTTCGAGCAGAAGTTCACTGTTTCAGTCAATTCTTTGACACAGTCTTTTCTGTTGTTGTTGTTGTTCTTTCCAATATGTGCCACTCCCAACTACTTGGACAAAAGCTCAAGGAGCCCTGCACAAGAGATACTTACTACTAAGTAATTGGCACTAGCATCCACAGAGGAGGGATAACATTCGTCATTTGTTTTTCTGAGACCGCGTTACTTCACTTAACGTAATATCTTCTAGTTCCATCCATTTACCTGCAGAGTTCATGATGTCATCCTTCTTTAGTGCTGCATAGAACTCCATTGTGTAGATGTACCACATTTTCTCTATCCACTCACCAGTTGAGGGGCACTTGGGTTGGTTCCAGCTCCTTGCTATTGTGAAGAGAGCTGCGCTTCAGGTGGTCTTGGGAAATCTCTGATCTCCATGACTGAATTTTTAAGAGCCTTTTGTGGATACCTGGCACAGTTCTAAGCACTTTTCAAGTATTAACCCATCTGAGTATTTATTTAATATTCTTCCAGGCACATGTGCATGCCTCCTTCCACCATGTAGGTCCCAGGGATCTAACTCAGGTTGTCAGAAAAAGCAAGTGCCTTTGTTGGCTGAGCCAACTCTCAGGACCAACTCGCCGGCTTTAGTAATAGTACAAATTTTAACATGGAAAGGGCTAAGGAGAGAGGCAGCAAGCGCTTCAGTTGCTAAGTGGTAGAACCAAGAACTGAGCCCAGAATGCTGATTCTTACATGTTGTCATTGTGGATAAGTAAGAAAAAGTGGAACATATTTCTGAATGTAGTCAAACAAACTTGCATTTAATTTAGGGCAAGGTGACCTCATTTCAGACACTGTAACCTGCTCAGCCCAACATTGGACACAGGACATGTGTTTCTTTGGGCAGCTCCTTCATGCATACACTATGTGTTGGTGGTGGCCTTGTTCTGCTCACGGGTGTTGTAACTAAGAGCTACAGAACATAGATTCCCTTGATATATGTCCTGTCCTGAGCAGCTTTGTGTTGGAAAAAGTACATTTCTCCTCCAATCTAGTCTCCCATTCTCACAGTGTATAGGTATCCCCGCCCACTGGGTTTCCCCTATACCTAGGAGCACTTTTTTTTTTTCTATCACTACAAGCCTTCTATCAGGGGAGGTGTATACAGTTGTGAAGTTTTTTGGTTGCTTAGTACTGATGGGGGGAATCCAAATTCTCTTGAAGTTCTAGAAGAAAGACATGCTCAATCAAATGAGGGTTGAGTCTCTCTGCATCTGGGAGGAGGCTGCTGCTTTTGTGAACTGTGTGTGTGTGTGTGTGTGTGTGTGTATGTGGCCAAAGATGTGTGTTCTGTCATTACTAGAATCAGTTCTTCAGAGTAGGGCATTGTTTCTATGTGAAGCTCTGGTTGTAAACGAGGGATGTCTTCTAGCATAGTTTAAGAGAGCAAACACTCATGTTTGTTAGCAAAAGGCCTCAGAGGCGACTCAAGAGTTAGTATGTTTTATGGAGATGATAGAGAGATAAAAGATGCCAGAAATCGAGAGAGAGTTGTAAAAGGAAGCCAACTCTCTTTGTGATAACTTCCTGCTTTAACAGTTAAATACAGTTAAACAGGTCTCTAAGAAAACATTTTACCTTCTAGCATGGTTTTCCTCCCTTACTTAGCTTGAGAGATTGTTAGAAAAATTTATAGCTGGCTCTGGTTTTGTGGGTCACACTTGCTGAAGTTTGAGGACAGCCTGGGCTATGTAGTGAGTTTCAGGTCAGCCTGAACTAAAATGGGATCATGTCTCAAAAAATATAAACAAATAAACAAAAAGAATAATAAAAAAGAAAAAATATTACAGGTTGGCCCTGGAACTGCAAGTACTACTTAATCATTTGTTATGGATGCACCAGCAGTTCTAAGTTAAAAAAAAAAATTTATTTATTTATTTAAGCCATTTTTTATTGAAGTTTTGTGCATTTCATACAACATTTCTCAATCAAATTTAGACCCATCCCCCTTCCTTGCCCCCCGCCCCACCAGAACTCATGCATCATGCATCTGCCATACATGTCTTTCATCTTTTTCTCAGTCTTTTTTTTTTTTTTTAATTTTCGATGCAGAAGTTTACTGTTTTGGGCAGAAGTTTACTGTTTCCGTCAGTTCTTTGACTCAGTCTTTTTGTTGTTGTTGTTGTTGTTGTTCCTCCCAATTTGTATCACTCCAAACTACGCATATATGCATGCCACACATATATCAAGATTATGACATCTTAGGTTTTAGCAACCTCAGCTTATGATTTCTTTTTTTTTTTTTTTAATTAGGCTGAAAGATGTTATGTTTTCCTTAAGGAAGTGTTTGAAGGCTTCTCCTTGGCAAGCCCCAAAATTTATTTATTTATTTTTATGTGTTTGAGTTTTTGCCTACATGGATGTAAGTGCACCATTGCATGCAATGCCCAAAGAGGTCAGAAGAGGGCGTTAGATCCCCTTGGAACTGGAGTTACTGACCAGTTTCAGTGACCATGTCAGTGCTAGGAATGGAATCTGGGTCCTCTGCAAAAGCATCCAGTGCTCTTAACTGCTGGCCATCTCTCCAGCCCCAGCAATGTTAAGTTTGGGGAAGAGGCTCTTGAATTAGAATTTAGATGCAGTTACTGCTTTTCTAGACCATAATTATTACTACTGAGAGAAAACTGTTTTGCTTGGCCAGCAAGATGGCTCAGTGGACAAAGGTACTTGCTGTCAAGCCTGACCACTTGAGTTTGAGCCACAGGGCCCACATGGTAGTAGGGTAGGGCCAACTTTCACAAGCTGTCCTTTGACTCCCACACACGTGCCATGGCACACAGGTACCCAGCCCACTCCCCTACACAACAACTAGATAAATGCAGTAAGAAGAAAACCAGGTACCCAGCCCACTCTCCTACACAACAAATAGGTAAATGTAGAAAGAAGAAATGTTTTCTTCTTTCAGAAAGGAATGTTTTTTTCTTTCAGAAAAGAAGAAAACATTTCTTCTTTCTACATTTACCTTCCTTCCTTCCTTCCTTCCTTCCTTCCTTCCTTCCTTCCTTCCTTCCTTCCTTCCTTCCTTCCTTCCTTTCTTTCTTTCTTTCTTTCTTTCTTTCTTTCTTTCTTTCTTTCTTTCTTTCTTTCTATTTTTGAGATAGGGTCTCCCTGCAGACCCAGCTGTCCTGGAACTCTCTATGTAGACTAGGCTGGCCTTGAACTCACAGAGATTTGCCTGCGTCTGCCTCCTGAGTGCTGGGATTAAAGGCATGTGCCACCACGCCCAGCCTAAAAAAAAAACAACAAAACTTTCTTTTTAAGTTAACATGTAGTAAGAATTACAATAGTCATATACACATCCCAAATCAGTTTTTTTTTTTTTTTGATAGAGTCTCACTGTATAAGCTGGCCTTGAATGCTACCTACCTGCCTAATTCTCCTGAATGCTATGTATCACTATGCCTGGCTGGCTCTAACTCAGTTGCTTTTTTTTTATTCCTTTTTCTTTTTTGGGGGGAGACAGGGTTTGTCTTTGTAGCCCCGGCTGACCTGAAACTCTGTGTAGACCAATCTGGCCTACAACTAATCTGCCTCTGCCTCTGGAGCGGTGGGATTAAAGGCATGTGCCACCATGCCTTGCCTTCACAGGTAAACCTATTTTATTTTATGTGTATGAGTATGTTGCCTGTGTGTATATAGGTGCACCCGTGTCATGCAATGCCTGTGGAGGTCAGAAGAGGGTATCGGGTCCCCTGGAACTGGAGTTATGGACAGTTGTTAGCTGCCATGTGGGTGCTGGAAACTGAACCTGGGTCCTCTGTGAGAGCAGCTGGTGCTCCCCAACTGCTGAGCCATCTCTCCAGCCCCCCAAAAGTTAATATTTTTTATGTTAAAAAATTCTGAATATTTTTCTAGGACACTTTTGACATAAAAGTCTACTTCTTCTCTAATATTTGGTGCAATGAAGTGTTGAAGGAATTTGCTAAGCCATCAATGGAAGCAGAGCTTCTAGTGAAAAACAAAATGTGTGGCTTAAACATTGAACATGCTAACTGGAAGACAGTGAAAGTTTGATGCTTCTCACTGTAAATAATTAAACCCTACAGTGAAGATAGAGAACATGGCATCATGAGCTGTTAACAGAGGACAAATGTTCCTTGTAAACAGAATTAAAGGGGGCCGTAACAATCGCAGATTAGAAACCAGGTGCAACAAAGTACCATTGTAATCTACAATTTTTCAGGCATTTTGATGTGACTGAAGAAATGAGAAAGAGAAATAAAGAGATATGGAGCTTTATTAAAGCTCTGGTAATCTCTGGGGCCTCTAATGTGACTTATAGTGACCTGGAACGTTGGCTCCCTGAAGGCTTCCTGCTCCATGGGCACGTGGTCGATCTAAGACAGTTGTCTCTTTTCATTTTGAAGAGAAGCAGTAGGACACTAATCAACAGCTCTGGAGAGACAGGACTCACATAGGCTGTATTTCTGCATTTTTTCCCCCACTAAGCTGCTTGGTTTTTTTTTTTTTTTTTTTGTCTTTTTGAGACAGGGTCTCCCTTTAGTCCTAGCTGGCCTGGAGCTTGCTATGTAGACCAGGCTGGCCTTGAACTCACAGAGATCCACCTGCTTCTGCCTCCCGAGTGATGGGATTAAAGGCATGTGCTACCACACCCAGCCTAAGATGGTTCTTAGCCGCCATGTGGGTGCTGGGAATCGAACCTAGGTCCTCTGCAAGAGCAGTCGGCGCTCTTAACCACTGAGCCATCTCTCCATCCCTGCTGCTTGTGTTTTTGGCTTACCTCCTTTTGTGGCAGGGCTGAGTTATTAGTCTGTAAAAAAGAGTGAGATTGTACAGATAGCATAGGGTTAGATTTTCAGTATTCATGTCTATGAATTGCTCCATCTTATTTTAAATTAATAGAGTAAAATTGTGTGTACATTTCTATGAACTTTTTGGGAAGGTACTAGAGATTGAACTCAGCACCCACTTCATGCTAAGTATGTACCTGAGGTACACCCCAAACCCTATTTCTATAAATATTAATATATGTATATATTTGTGTAACAACTACCACAGTCAGGATTAGAACAGTTCAACTCTCCCATCCCCTTGTGCTATTCCTTTATGTTCAGTCCCTCCAAATAAAGTATTATAAGTTACTTTTTGGAAAATTATTTTCCCAGATGAAAGTTGTCAATTATTCTTCATTTGTTCGTTTTTTATTCAATAAATGTTCCATGCTTATTTTTTGAATTAATTCAAAATGACATGATTTATTAAGTTGCATGGTTGGATTTCTTTTATTATAATGGGAGGTAGGGGTTAGAAATATGGAAGCTCATTCAATATAGTCATATAAGAATAAGACCCCCCCCCAACTTGGTTGCTTGTTGCTAGATTGGAATCTGAAAAGAAAACACACTCAAGAAATCTCCCTTGAAGAGGAGGATAAAGGTTTATTTTTTTATTTAAGGATTTACTTCTTGACACCTGGGAAATGATTAGTTGATGTTTTCAAAGAAGATTAAGTCAGTGTGGTTAATTAACTGTGGTAATCAGGTGACTTAAATCAATTAACTTCCTGTTAACAATTTCCATCAATTTTGTAAATAAATGACCAAATCAGTAAATTGCACTCTTAAGATTAAAGGCTACTCTATGATTTACTTTATTGATGACAGATTAGAGATAGTCTTCTCTCATCTCATCCACTGCCTGCTAACCTTACTTTAATAATGAGAATGCTCAAACTAGGTTTACTTTGAGAGGGACACACAAGGGTAACTTTTAATATATGGCTTTAAGGAAAAGCCAGGCTTGGCAACTCAGCACGTTTTGAAAGAGTGATTTATGGGAATGAAACTAAGTGAACTCCTTTGAGGTGACATTAGGGAGAAGCGAGTAGCATGCAATGCTGTAGGATGAACTTCTGCTATTGTCATATTTAATGTTTTGTTTGTCTCCTTTGGCCTAAATTAAAACTGAATGAGTAAGACAATATAATGAAACATGATTTGGTTCTTGGCAAATTTATTTTGTGTTTGTATGTATGTATGTATGTATTGTGCATGTAGGCATGTGCTTGCTGCAACTCGGAGGTCAGAGGAAAACTTTTGGGAGTTGGTTCTCTCTACCATGTGGGTTCTGGGAACTGAACTCAGGTCCTCAGCCTTGGCAGCAAGTTTCTTTACCTGCTGAGCCATCTTGGCATCCCTGAGAGTAAACTTTAATGTATACATTAGGTGAACCATTTCAATGAAATATATATTTGGTTCTGCCCCCAGAATATTATAGAAGTGTATTCTATATCCTAGAGCATGGCATTGCACTTTCTGAATGGCCTTGAACACATGGATCAGGGTTGTTTGGACTGTGTCAGGAAGGAATATTTGAGTTAGTGAATATTTTCATATATGCAAAAATTCTATGCTAAATCACTCCCACTATAAAGAGAGAATTCCTATGGTTTTCTTAAAGTGATTGAAGGTAGCTATCCTCAGGATGAGGGACATAATTCTGTCACTGGGGAGCTGGAGTCAGCTGGTCTAATCAATCAGTGAGCTCCTGGTTCAGTGAGAGACTGTTTCCCAAAATAAGGTGGAAAGCTATTGAAGAAGACAACTGACTTGGACCCTGGCCTCCAAGCATGCCCATACACCTGCACCTATACACAGAAATACATGCACACCCATCTAACATACACATGTAGCCTGCCTTGTGGGAATAGGATAAATCCAGTGATATAAATATGAATCTCTTGTTGCCAAGCCAAACTTTGGGCTTTTCTAAGATTTTATAAGTTCTCTGGTCATTCCTTCACAGTCCCTTCTCACCTGCCTTGGGCTTTGGGATTATTTAAAAATCATTGTCGGGCTGGAGAGATGGCCTAGCGGTTAAGAGTGCCGACCACTCTTGCAGAGGACCCGGGTTCGATCCCCGGCACCCACATGGCGGCCAAGAACCGTCTGAAACTCCAATTCCAGGGGAACTCCAGTTCCAGGGGAATCCGACGCCCTCTTCTGACCTCCGCGGCTTTGCACGACACGGGTGCACAGACCTGCATGCAGACAGTACATTCATACACATACAGAAATAAATAAAACAAAATTAAAAAAAAAATCATTGTCAACATGCAAGTTACCGGCACTTGGCCCTGCATGGAACCTGCTACCAGATCTTCACAGTTGACCAGTTCCTGGTTGGGTCAGTGCTGCAAAGAAGCCTCCATGCTATGGGGTTTTGAAATAAAAGAAACTACCTGTCAAATTATCTATTGGAATCACTGGAGAAAAAATGCAGACTTTTTTATAAGGAGGTGCAACTTTCAGACAAAGAAATTTTAGAAGCCAAGGTCTTGTCTCCTGCTTCTGTGTTCCTCAGAACATTTGTTTTTTCACATTCCAAGTTTTTTCTTTTTGGTCTTTTTGAGACAGGGTCTCCTTGTAGTTCCAGCTGGCCTGGAACTCACTATGTAGATCAAGCTGGCCTTGAACTCACAGAGATCCATCTGCCTTTGAAGGTGCTGGGTTTAAAGGCAAACACCTCCACACCTGGCTACATTCCAGGTTTTAAAGGAAAAGGCTCCCTATGTTATAAAGAGGTTCCACCTTCTCAGCATCTCATGCTTCTTGTCAATTTGGCTTTGAATAGGCTTTTTTTTTTTTTTTTTTTGTCTTTTTGAGACAGTTCTCCCTTTAGTCCCAACTGGCCTGGAGCGCTATGTAGACCAGGCTGGCCTTGAACTCACAGAGATCTGCCTGCTGCCTCCCAAGTGCTGACATTAAAGATGTGCACCACCGCACCTGGTGGCTTTGAATAGTTTATTGTTGATGTCTTCTAACTCTGAAGATTAGAATGACAAGTCTAAGCAGAGGTCAGTGTGCCCTCTGGCCAACAAAGATTTGCTGAGAACAGAGTGCCCTCGAGTATGAATACTTGGCTTTGAGAGCTATTAGGCAGGTCACATCTAAACTACAGCCAGGCAGAGCACTTTCTCCTTTTGTTAAGAGTCCCTTAGCAGACCAGATATCCTGGTGCAAACCAGGTTTTGGGAGGCTGAGGGAGGAAGATTGTGAGCTTGAGGTTTGTCTGCGCTATACAGTGAGAACCTGCCTCATAAACAGAACAAACACCTTTATTATTTAATAAAATCACAGGAAGGTCACTGAGAATTATACAGGTGAGTGACAGCTCACCTTCCAGTCAAAATGAGCACTGGTGTGTCTGTTACACAAGCATTTACTGAGAGCCTGTCTGGAACTGGTTACACAGACAATGAGATGTGGATACAGAAGCGCACACTAGTGCTGCGGCAGTGGGAGCACAGCAAAGGGGACGGTGAAGTTCAGTCCATGCAGGGGGTGAAGGGTCAAGGAAGGCCTCAGAGCTGGGCTGTTTGAACCCAGTCTTGTAGGAGAGTGTGTCACAGGAGACAGAGTTGGGAAAGTTGCATTGGGGATGATTTCATCTGCCAAGCCAAGAAGTCAGCTAGCTGTGAAGAAATGTAAGTTGGGAAGTAGAGTGATCAGGTTTGCTTTTTGAATATGTGTATGCACAAGTACATGTATGAGTGCGGTATGTGTGCTGTGAGTGTGCACGTCTTTGAATGTGCATGTGGAGATGAGAGGTTGACATCAGATGTCTTCCTCAGTCTCTAACTTATCTTTTGAAATGGTGTCTCTTATCGAACCCAGAGCTTATTGGTTATCTAGACTGGCTGGCTATCGAGCTCCCCAGGACCTCCTGCCTCCACCTCCCCAGCTTGGAGATCACAGGTGCTTACCTCTGTGCTTGGGTTTTTATGTAGTTATTGGGGATTCAACCCATGCTTGTGTGGCACGTACTTTACTGACTCAGGTATCTGTCTATCATTTTAGAAAGACACTATTTGCTACATGAGGAAAAGCAGATCTAATCTTTTGTTTTTGTTTGTGGTGCGGGGCATTAAACTTAGGGCCTTATACATGTTAGAGAAGCACTCTGCCACTGAGCTATATTCCTGTGTTTATTTATTTATTTTTGTTTTCTTAGATCTACCGGTTAAGTTAGTTAGGGTTACTTCTGGAACCATGTAGACGATGAGTGACACACCAAACTTGTGGGCCTGTAGATAAAGCAAGGGGTAGCATCTCCACAGAATGTAGAGAAAGCTTTTATTTGTTGTTCTTTTTTGATGATTTCTATTATTATTAAAAATAGTTTATTATTTTTATTTTACTTGTATGAGTATATTATTTACATGTATGTAAGTGCACCTGTGTTGTGCAATGCCTGCAGAGTCAGAAGAGGGCATTGGGTCCTCTGGAGTTATGGATAGCTGTTAGCTGCCATGTGGGTGCTGGGAATCGAACCCAGGTCCTCTGCAAGAACAGCCAGTGCTCTTAACCACTAAGCCATCTCTCCAGTCCAATTTTCTATTTTTATGTAAGTACATTTTCTTTTTTTTTTTAAACTTTTTTTTAAATTTTTTTATTAATTTTATTTATTTCTGTATGTGTATAAATGTACTGTCTGCATGCAAGTTTGTGCACCCGTGTCGTGCAATGCCGCGGAGGTCAGAAGAGGGTCTCGGATTCCCCTGGAACTGGAGTTCTCCTGGAATTGGAGTTTCAGACGGCTCTCGGCCGCCATGTGGGTGCTGGGGATCGAACCCGGGTCCTCTGCAAGAGCGGTCGGCGCTCTTAACCGCTAGGCCATCTCTCCAGCCCAGTACATTTTCTTTATAAGAATATTAGACATGTCTTTTCAATGTATGTGTATATTAATACATTTATAAGTATTCTGGAATTTTCTGGAATCTATCTGGAAAGTTCTAGCTTATTGCAAAAACACACACATAAAAAGAAGAAAATCTAATCACTCTCTGGACTGGTATGTGACATCTACTCTGGTTTAGTTCATTGACTCCTATCTACCTGCTTGGTCCAAATCCTTTCCTGAGTATTTGGAAATATGATGCTGCACTTTTTAATTATCACAAGGTCTGTCATTATGAGCATTTGGAGGGCAGAGGTCAGGATTCTCAACCACGTATAATACTCAGAACAGTTTCATATTTCAAAGAATTATCCAGGCTTACCCAAATGGCACTAGTACTCAGTTGAGGGCCCATTTTCACTGACAGGAAGTGAATGGAGAGCCAGGAAAGGATGATTTTGGCATCGGCTGTCATTCTGAAATCATTACATGCCTGACACACTCACCATAGCTATAACTTTTAGTCCTTATGACCATCTAGGAAGGTGTGTTGCTTGCCTTGAGTCTGAGGTCTGGCTCTGGGTCAGCCATGCTTATTCTAATGCTGTTATTAGCATCTGTAACTTTTATTGATGGTGTCCTCGATTTTCAAAGTATTTGTTTCATTTTTTTAGTTGTGTGTGTGTGTGTGTGTGTGTGTGTGTGTAGGTAAGAGGTGTTGGCTCTCTTGAGCTGGATTTATAGGCAGTCGTGAGCCACCAGCATAGGTGCTGGGAACCAACATTGGTGCCGGAACCCAATTCAAGTCCTGCAAGCAGTAGAGCTCTTAACTGCTGAACCACCTCTCCGGCTTCATGTCTTCAAGTTAATAAATTACTGAACAATAAATGGAAAAGTACACTCATTTGCTTTGTTCATTTATAGTTTATTAAATATCAGAATATATTTCTTTAGAACATTTCTACCAGTTCAGTAGAAAGTTAGCAAGTTAGTACCTCTGAGTGATGGGTTTGTGCTTGGGAGGAAATCCCATTTGATGGAAAAGCAGTTGGCGCTCTATAAATGGCTGGTGAGTTGAATTGACTCCATGGAGGATCTGAGTGGTTTTAGAGGGCATCAGAAATCTTACAAATATGTACCTCTAACTTCACATAACAGGGAATCTTCCTCAAGCATGATCTTGTCATTCGAAGGCTTGTATTGATGATAAAGCAATAAAGGACAATGCATATTTCACTTGTTGGCATCTGTTTATTCTGGTTCCTTCCCTCTAAGCCATTCTCCTTAAGAGCCACATGGTAGTTTAAGTGCCCTTTCTCCATAGGGCCTTTCTTGAGCTCTACTGAGTGTTATGTGAACCCCTCTTCCAGCACTTATCATTACACCATGCATTATAATTATTTATGCATGTATTTTTATCTCTCCCCCAGAATAGGGCCATGATACTAGGAATCATGCATGCCTTCTCTGGTTTCCTGGGTCTGGCCCAGTGCCAGGCATAAGCAAGAACTCCAGAAATCTGTTTAAAGGAAGGTTGAAGGACTGAGTTAGGTTGTGGGAGAGCCAGTCCCTCACGCTGGGAGGCGTCCTGTGCTTCACTCTTCATTTCTGCCTTTTCAGAGAGAATTTCATTGGCTTGAGTGTTTGGTTACTTCCCTGGTATCTATCATCAGGACCCTGGCACCCACGTTCCTGCTTCTGCATTGTCCAGAGTGGCTGCTAGAGCCAACCAGATCCTTTTTCCATGCTAGGTGGTGGAATTTGAGGAGGAACAAGAGGATATGCTTTTCTCTTTAAAGAAGACTTTCCGGAACTGCACTACTTACATTTGCCCTTGATGATTAGGGCTTAGTGGCACAGCCACACTTACCTGAAGTCTGGGGACGCAGCTTCCTTCTTTTACTCAGTGTATTGCTCACCTTAATAACACAGAGAATCCTGATACTGAAGAAGAGAAAAAGGATGTGCTCTATTACTTCTGGTCCTGGCCAGAGATTGTCAAGTGACATGGTCATCTTTTGCTAAGCTTTGCGTTTCACAGTTTACATCTTTATTTATTTATTTATTTATTTATTTATTTATTTATTTATTTAATTTAATTTAATTTTTGAGACAGGGTCTCCCTGTAGCCCCAGCTGTCATGGAACTTGCAGAGATCCGCCTGCCTCTGCCTCCTAAGTGCTGGGATTAAAGGCATGTGACACCATGCCTGGCCTGCATTCACATTTTAAGACAGATCAAAAATTTGAACTGGGTTTGGAGGAAATAGGGATGATGAAATATTGAAAATAATGCTGTGGAAGAAATTATGGGAAAACTTCCTTTTGAAGAACTGGAATGTAGGACAGGTGGACCTTTGTTTATAGAGAAAGATGATAAACTCACTCTGAATGACTCCAGGGTATATGAAGGAAGTTGTAGGCACATAGCATATAAAAAAAATGCCAGAGGGGCTGGAGAGATGGCCTAGCAGTTAAGAGTGCTGACTGCTCTTGCAGAGGACCGGGGTTCGATCCCCAGCACCCACATGGCGGCTGATAACTGTCTTTAACTCTGGTTTCAGGGGACTCGGATGCCCTCTTCTGACCTCCTAGGCATTGCACCACACGGGTGCACAAACTTGCATGCAGACAGTACATTCATACACATAAAAAAATGAATAAAATTAAAAAACAAAACCACACGGGTGCACAAACCTGCATGCAGACAGTACATTCATACACATACAAAAATAAATAAAAATTAAAAACAAAACAAAACAAAACAAAATGCCGGAATGTAACCTTCAGGTCTCTTTAACCTACGCTCTTAAGCAGTACTGATGGACATCACCTAGTTGCACCCTTGAATCTATGATTTTGACAGAAATAAGTGCTTGGGCTGGGGATGCAGCTTGCCAGTACGCGCAGGCCCTGGCTTTGGTCTCCATCACTACCTATCCAGGTGTGGGGTTCAGTTCTGTAATCCCAGAACTTGGGAGGTGGAGGCAGGAGAATCAGAAGTTTGGGGTCATCCTTGGCTATAGACTAGCCTGGACTACATGAGATATTGTTTCAAAAACTGCTCATTCTCCAGCTTCTTCATATCAGATCTCCATCACTCAACAGTTGCTGTGGTGGTAATACCCTTAGTACTTTGTATTTTGAACAGCTCAGGATTTTTCTTTCTGTGAGTTGGAAGTTCTGTGTTTCTATCATGCTTGACATTTTTAAAAGATAGGATATTGAGGCAGAAACAATTGTCCAACTTACCCAGGTTAAATGAGGACAGTTCATGGTTTAGTAATTCCTTATTAACTCATTGACTCTAAATGCAGTTATTATAGAAGTCTTTGGATTGAGATTAAGGCAGGTAGATCTGTGTGAGTTAAGGCCAGCCCAGTCTATACAGTGAATTCCTGGCCAGTCAGGGATATACAGTGAGACCCTGTTTCAAGAAAAAAAGTGCATTGAAGCACTTGGTTAATATTATTTAGTTAAACATGAATTATTCTTTATTATTACTAAACTTCTTAAGCATCTGAAATGCAATGGTTGAAAAATAATAGGCATTATCAATGATAATATGGAAAAACTTAACTTGTTGCCCTTTAATGGTGACATGTTTTTGAGAGTGGAATCCAAGTATGGCTGAAAACTAGCTTAAGTTCAGTTTTGTTTTGATTATAACTATTTTTCATGTGAATTTCACCATAAGAAATCTTTAGTTAAGATGTGTATAATTTAAAATGAAAATAACTTAGTAATACTTAAGTTTCTATATGCAAGTAGTTTTGGGGATTTAGATATCATAATTGGATGATCTAAAAAAGATTCTCAAACTACTGGAAGATTGTGAATATAGAAGATCTAGAGATCAGTAAATATATGCATTATGGGAAAAAACAAATTCAAAGGGAGACAATATTCAACATTTAAAGAATCAAGAGACACTTGCCTAAAATACAAAAGTATTGCTAGCCCCTGACTCTTGAACAAGTGCCTATATGCCAGGCCTGTATTTTACTGTGACCTTATCATTATGGGTAAGTGCTTTTATTATCACCATCCTTAGAGAAAAACCAGACACAGACATTAACATGACTGCCAGAGGGTTAGTAAGAGGTGGAGCTGGGGTCTAAGCCCTGGTATACCATGTCAGGGACTTAACCCTGGATTGTTACCTGGCTTCTAAGTAGTTTTCCCTCCTCTGCCTCTTCCTTGCCCTACTGTAATTTTACAAGACTTTATCAGTAGTGTGCAGTTATCTGGCAATTCACACCACCAAGTGTCTTGATATGTTGTGCAAAGCTGGTGGCTTTTGGATATGTGCGGCTGAATGGAAGAAGGAAAATGTAAACTTATACTTGAAAAGATAATGATTTCATATGTAGCAGTAGTTGAACCAAGAGGGGTACAGGCAGACTCACTGATACATCCTGAGTTGTTCCACGTGATGGGAAACACACACAGGGCCACGCACCCAGCTTCCTGCATACACATGTTCCTAAGTCTGCAAAGCTGAGCACTGGGTGCTCATGTGCATGTGTGTGTGTGTATGTGTGTGTGCGCACGCATGCACATGCAAGTGCACCTGGCTTGGGTAGAATTGGTGAATCTTATATTTCCAGTGGAAGGAGTTCCTTGAGTTATAAGTTGTACGGTAAGATTTCAGTTATAAAAGGACACAAATTGCAGTGTTTCAATAGATGGCGTTCATTCATTGTGGCTTCTCTTGAAACCCTGGAAGTCACTGTTTTTGCAATATTCTCCAGAGCCTTTTTCTTCAGTTTTGCTTAATCCAAGACTAATTTCATGGATCTAGAGATGTCCCCAGGTTCTCCTCGAAAGTCCTTTGACTGCTTTTATGGAAAGATGCTCAATCTTAGAAGACTTCTGGCTTCAGCAAAAGCAATGTTACAACACATGATATTAGGAACCCTGATAAGATAGCCTGTTTCCCCTCAGTCTGCTTCATGGAGCTGCAGGGAAGGCAATTGGACATTGGCAAGCATCTACAAGGGCACAGTGAGAAAGTGCATTCCCTTGTGGGTATCTTATTTTTTGGTGAGTGCAAAGGCCCATAGAAAGCTTTAAAAATTACTTAAAATGCTTGGTGAATAAGCTCATTTGGGAGCAGATTTTGGGGGCCAGGGTTGAGAGCCAAGAAATCCTGGCATATTGTGGGAACCAAGGGAAAGAGACAGACGGAAGGGATTTTCAGATAGGGGACTGGAGGTGGGATCACTTGACTAGAGAAAGCTTTAATTGGATCATTCTTGGATTATTGGGAGAGCTTTTTACATTTACTGTACCTTTTCCTCTTTGTAACTTTACCCAGGAAACTTAGGAAGTGCTGAGTGAACAGCAAGTATTGAGCACAACCCTTATCAGAAGAACTGGCTTACCCTAGTCTCTTGGTTTCTGGAAGGACCTGGGATGGTTGGCTTGGCTCTCTGGAGTAGAGCAAACTGAAGAGAGTACATCTGACAACTGCCCTATCTTTCAAAGAGAATGTTGACCAATGGTTTACTTGAATGTCAATATGTATTCATTGGGTTGAGTTGAATTTAGCATGTTTGTTCTATGAAAAATACTTGGACTTTTTTCTTTAGGTCTTTTTGAGACAGGGTCTCCTTGTAACCAACCATAG
Source organism: Rhizomys pruinosus (assembly GCA_009823505.1). Taxonomy (NCBI): domain Eukaryota; kingdom Metazoa; phylum Chordata; class Mammalia; order Rodentia; family Spalacidae; genus Rhizomys; species Rhizomys pruinosus. The sequence continues at coordinate 1,388,249 of VZQC01013896.1, forward strand.
CTGGCCTAGAACTCATTATGTAGACCAGTCTGGCCTTGATCTCAAAGACATCCCTCTGCCTCTGCCTCCTGAGTGCTGGGAATAAAGCCTGTGTTCTCCTGAATTTACCATAGAGCCAAAACAGTCCTCCTGCTTAAGCCTTCTTGGTGCTGGAATTACAAGCATGAGACACCATGCGCAGGTGGGGACAATTCTTGAGATCTCTATGTTTTCATTATGAGGGATGGAGTTATAACAATGGGTTAATTCCTCCTTTTGGAGTAGGGGTTGAATGTCTAGGTTTAATTGTGTTTAACTATAAATACAATAATTTTTTGAATATATTTAAAGGCAATACTACATATCCTTTTAGTGAAATAATTTTTTGCATTTTTCAACCATTCAAGAAAAAGCTGACAGGAGGCAGAAGCATGCAGATCTCTGTGAGATCGAGGCCCGTCTGCTACATTGTGAGTTCCAGGTGGGCTGGGGCTTTGGGAGACCCTGTCAAAAACAACAAAACAACAAAACAACAAGAAACAAAAAAAGCTGAGGACTAGAATAATGCATACTTTAATACTTAAAAAGATTAAAATTACAGAAATTTATGTATATATGTTTGCATGTGTATGTATGCACACAAGCACGTGCATGCGTGTGTGTGTGTGTGTGTGTGTGTGTGTGTGTATGGACTCACTCAGTGGGTAAATGTGCTTACTGCCAAGACCTCATTTGGTCCTCAGGACCCTCCTGTTGGAAGGAGAGCACTGACTTCTACAAGTTGTTCTCTGACCTCTGACCTCCACACATGCGCTGTGGCATATATGAGTCCTCCCATAAATGAAATGCAATAAAAATTTTGGAAGTTTTATTTATAATAGTGACCATGCGTTCTTATATTTATTACTAATGCTACTTAAAATACATTAAGTAAAATATTAGGAAATGCACTCTACTTTGTTTCTGGCAATCACCACAGATCAGTTTGAAACTTACTTTAGCAGCTATTAATATTGGGGCAGCATAAATTACCGTACAGGGGCAGAAACTTGAGCAGGATTACATCATTCATGGGCATCAGCTGGTGAAAGGTAATTTTGTTGCTTTTGTGTCAATAAGCCGTTGAGTTGTTTCCAGTCATCACAATCACATCATAGCACCACACGGTGATATTTATAGTACCTGGAAACAATGTGGAGTCCTGGCACAACAAGCAAGCGGCAGAGGGCTCTGGGTACAACAGATAACCTGCTGGTGAGGTGTGTTCTGAAGTTCTTTTTTCAAATTACATTTTATTATGTGTGTGTCCCCTACTAACCTAATAGCAACAGACTAAGTATAAAGAACACATACATAGGTATGCCTACCTAATCTGAGCCAGGCGTGGTGGCACATGTCTGTAATCCTAGCACTCGAGAGGTAGAGTCAGGGGATCTCTGTAAATTCAAGGCCAGCCTGGTCTACATAGCGAGTTCCAGGACAGCTGGGATTACAGGGAGACCCTGTCTCAAAAAGACCAAAAAAAAAAAAAAAAACCCACCTAATATGTATTTCTGGAAATATATACATTCAGAATGAGAAGTAATTTAGTCCCTACCATGTAATTTGTATTTATAAAGCCACATAGCAATGGCATGCTGGTGTAGTCTGAATTTGGGCCATAGTCAATAAGGATGAATTATCATTTTTACCTACTTGAGGTGCAAGATGCCAGATGTAATTCAAGCCAAGATTAGGTTATAGGATTCTCAGGCTCTTTAAATTCAGTGCTGAGACTGACATCTCTCCTTTCTGCCTCTTTTTTTCTTCCTCTATATTACACTTTCTCTTCATTTTCATGTTTTTAGAGCTTACTATTTTAAGTATTGTGATAGTTAAGAATTAAATACAATAGAATCAGGGAGGTTTATTTATTTATGTGTGCACACGTTTTGTGTGTGTGTGTGTGTGCGTGTGCACGCGTGCAGGCACGTGTATGTCATGGCAAAGTGTCTCTTGTTTTTGCAAACTCCAGCCAGTTCTCCTCTCTCCACCTCTCATCTTGCTGTATGAGTGCTGGGATTACAGATGTGTGCTACTGCATCGGGTTTTTTTTACGTAGATTCTGGGATTGAACTCAGGTTGTTAGGCTTGTATGTCAAGAGCTTTACCCATTGAGGTATCTTCCCAGCTACAGTGAGGTGTAAATTTAAATTCCTTCTCCTATTACTGTCATAATTTGAAGTAATATCAAACCAGTTTTCATTTGATGGCTTGCTGATCAAACCTGTTTATTAAGATAGCTAAAGCGCTGTTCATGCATACCCATGTAGTTTCAGGAATGGCTCAATACATAGACACAATGAATCAGAAAAATTCTAGTTTGATCCTCTGTAAAAGTTGTGTTTGTTTTGAGCTGCTCTATCAGACCATTTAAAACCCTTAAGCAGGAAAGATGCCTGGCTGGAGATGTGAGCATTTATTTCTCATGGATGCATAATGTTTTTTTTAATGTTTGATTCTAATTCACCACTTTATAATAATATTGCTATAATTATAAGCCATATAGAAATCCTTTGAGCAATTTATGCTAGAAGTCAGCTTGAGTGCATGTGTGTTTGTGTGTGTGTGCACACGCGTGTATGTGTGATATATAGGTTTTGCACATATTATGTTAAATCACTAAGTGTTGAAGGGCATTTTAGTCTTTTCTGAAGTAGTTTGATTTATTGTGTCCTTATGTATGGGGCCATCAGACCATCTTAAATTTTCTTCTGTTTCCTCAGTCTTCTTTTCAACACCCTATGAGTACTCTTTTGCTATTAAAGATGTAAATAACCAGTTAGTCTTGAGTGGGGGGTAGGATAGGGAGAGGAAGGTTTTGAGTTTAGTTTTTGCCTGTGTGCAGGGAGAGAATCTCTACAGACCTCTCCTGACTTAGCAGACAAGGAGATGCCTGTGTGGTTTATTCAGGGCAGGTCGAGATCACTGGAGGTAGTTGCCATTCTTTGGTTCTGGTAAGAGGGAGTTTCCATTGCCAAATGTTTTTTGGTGAAATCTTGGAGATACATTTGAATGTTTTGGAACCATAAGGGGTTTCCAACTAATGTAAATTTTTGTGAGTTTTTCTGGGTAGGGGTAATTAGAGGATATTTGGAGAAATTATTTTCTGATAATTTTACCATAAAAGAAGTGTGCTTCTGACATGATCCTTTCCATTACTGAAGAATTGCTTTAGTCGTTCAGCCTGTATTTCCCTGGCTTGACTTCCCTCCCTCCCCATGGACGTTCTGTGGAGCATTCCAGGGCAAACAGGCCTCCCTGGAACTTAAGATTCTTTATCACGCTACCAGGGGAGTTCATTTCAAGTTGCTGGTACCAGCAGCTGCAGTCTGATATTTCCCAATCCTAGGTCTTATTGATGGGTGAGATGTAGTGGAACTGCTGTTTATGAAATTTCATTATCTTCAGAAGGGAGGAATTTATTATAGGGGCTTTCTTAGATGATCTCTTTCATGTTGAGTTAAGACACTTTGAGCTCTGAATGTCCAAGCTGCTTAGAGATTCTGGGTTGGTCTCCACTGGGGGTGGTACTGCTACACTCAAGGATGTTTAGGCAGGCATGGGAGTGGGTTTTTACTGTTGAGACAGTGGCTGGGGGTGGAGGGGACAGTGGCTGGGGTGGAGGGGACAGTGGCTGGAGTGGAGGGGACAGTGGCTGGGGTGGAGGGGACACTGGCTGGGTGGAGGGGACAGTGGCTGGGGTGGAGGGGACAGTGGCTGGGTGGAGGGGACACTGGCTGGGTGGAGGGGACAGTGGCTGGGTGGAGGGGACAGTGGCTGGGTGGAGGGGACACTGGCTGGATGGAGGGGACAGTGGCTGGGGTGGAGGGGACCCTGGCTGGGTGGAGGGGACACTGGCTGGGTGGAGGGGACACTGGCACCCCACGGTGGGGCAGGAGTGCCTTGCATGCAGCTTCCAGCAGGACTGCTCTGACGTCACCAGGTGTGCTTTGTTTGTAATGCTCCATAGTGCTGACAGTCAGGCTGATTGCAGGGTAGGAGCTACTTAATGAAAAACAAGCAGTGGTGAGAGACCAGGGAAGGGGAGCAAGGCTGGTGGCTAGTGCTTAGGTGAAAAGGGGGAAAGAATTGTGTTATGAAAGATGCTGGCTTCGTCTCTTCATTTCCTCATTACTCAGCATGGGAAGGCTATACACCCCATTCTCACTAGCCTTTGGTCTTGAGAAAGGCTGTGTATCTCCATTATAAAGCCAATATTTAAGGCCTGTCTGGCTGAATTCAGTGGGCTGGATATTCTTGCACACATTCATTCATCTTGGAGAGAATGATGAGCTCTAGTCACTAGGGTATCAGATGTTCTTCTCCTATGGACCCTGTTAACAACTTGCCATGGAAGCAGACGTGTGTTTGGATCTGAAAAAGGGCCATATCCTTGTTTCTTTTATAAGATCTAGAGCAATATTTGTGTGTAGCAATTAGGATTTTTTTTTTTTTGGCTTTAGCGAATCTGACATTCTTTTGGTATTTATTTATTTATTTATTTATTTATTTATTTATTTATTTATTGTTTTTTTGAGACAGGGTCTCCCTGTAGACCAGGCTGGCCTTAAATTCTGCCTCCTGAGTGCTGGGATTAAAGGCATGTACCACCATGCCTGATTCCTTATTTATTTATTTGGTCTTTTAACAGGGTCTCCCTGTAGTCCCAGCTGCCCTGGAGCTCCCTATGTAGACCAGGCTGGTCTTGAACTCATAGAGATCTGCCTACCTCTGCCTCCTGAGTGCTGGGATTAAAGGCCTTTGTCACCATGCCTGGCTTGTTCATTTATTTTTAAAAAAATATTTTATTTATTATTTTTATTTTATGTGTGAGTGTGTTGCCTGTATGGGCCCTTGTTGTGCAGTTCCCATGGAGGTCAGAAGAGGGAGTCAGATCCCTTGGAACTGGAGTTATAGATGGTAGTTAGCCTCCATGTGGGTGCTGGGAATCGAACCCAGGTCCTCTGCAAGAGCAGCCAGTTTTCTTAACAGCCGAGCTATCTCTCCAGCCCTTATTTTTATTTTTAATTATGTATATGTGTATGTCTCTATGTGGGTTATATGCATATGAATGCAGGTGCCCCTCAAAGGCTAGCTGGGGTTAATTCAGGTGGTCATGAGTCACCCAATGTGGGTGCAAGAGCAGTACGTGCTTTTCACTACTGATCCATCTCTCCAGGCCCTGGTCTTTTTTTTTTTTTTAAGTTTCATTAAAATGATACCTGTAGATGATCAAGTATTAATTAGTTTTATGCATTTTTGTCCCTAAATCTTTGACATCTGCAAATGTCCTCTGAATAGATTGGGGGTGTGAAACATTAACTTGGAAAAAGGAGCCCAATAGTTTGTAAAGTAGATGAAAAATACAAAAGAGGGGCTGGAGAGATGGTCTAGCGGTTAAGAGCACTGACTGCTCTTGCAGAGGACCCAGGTTCGATCCCCAGCACCCACATGGTGGCTGAGAACCGTCTTTGACTCCAGTTCCAGGGGAATCTGACGCCCTCTTCTGACGTCCACGGCATTGCATGACACGGGTGCAACAACCTACATGCAGACAGTACATTCATACACATAAAAAATAATAATAAAAAATAAAAAAACTTAAAAAGTATGAAAGAATTTTAGCCCACTATTTGTTCTGCTCTGGTCTTGCTTCCATTGGTTCTGTTAGTGAGGGCTGGAGCGTCCAGCTGCTCTCAGGCAGGGCAGGATCTTCCACGTGATTCCTTGTCTTGGGTGTCATTGAAACAGTGTATACAGTTTTGGAAATAAATAGGTAACTCTAAATCTTCAAAAAGAGGCCCCCTTTTATGTAGGTCACTCATTATAAACATTAGATATATGTCTATCATTGTCAAGGGATTAAAAATTAAGCACAGAAAAAGTGAAACAAAGATTATGGATGAATGAAGGAATTCTTTACAGTTGTTTGTTTGAATTCAGGGAAGGCAGAACAATGGCAGTGTCATAACACACAAACCTTCTAAGGAGGACAAAACATTAGGAAGGACCAGGTTGTCTTAAGAGGATCTAGGAGAAAAATAGGATTTGCTACAGAAATTACCCCCATGCGACTTCGAACAATGTTCCATTAACTACCATTTGCCTTTCTTTTCTAAGAAGAGAAGTCGAGAAAGGGTAAGGAAAGGTTAAAAGAGTGAAAGGGGCTCAGCGGGTAAAAGCATTTGATCTGAGTTCCAACCCGGGATCCATGGTAGAAGGAGAGAACCAACTCCTGAAAGCTATCCTCTGATCCTTACACACGTGCCATGGCACATATACACATGACTGTTCATGTGCACACACATACACACAGAGACACACCCAAATAGTATGTGAAATTAGAAAATGGAAAAGGGAAGGGAAGGGAAGGGAGGGGAAGGGAAGGGAAGAGGGAAGGGAAGAGGGAAGGGAAGGGAGGGGAAGGGAAGGGAAGAGGGGAGGGAAGGGAAGAGGGAAGGGAAAGGGAAGGGAAGGGAAGGACAGAGGGAGGGAGAAAGGAAGTGAGGGAGGGAAAACTTTTCTTCGTAATCATTATAAAATTATTTTAAAAAAATTATTTCAGTCTAGCCAGGTATGGTGGTGCATGCCTTAATCCCAGCACTCAGAGGTATAGGCAGGCAAATCTGTGTGATATCTAGGCCAGCCTGGTCTATATAGTGAGTTCCAGGCCAGCTGAGGCTACAGAGAGACCCCCTTCCTTCCTTCCTTCCTTCCTTCCTTCCTTCCTTCCTTCCTTCCTTCCTTCCTTCCTTCCTTCCTTCCTTCCTTCCTTCCTCCTTCCTTCCTTCCTCCCTCCCTCCCTCCCTCCCTCCCTCCCTCCCTCCCTCCTTCCTTCCTTCCTTCCTTCCTTCCTTCCTTCCTTCCTTCCTTCCTTCCTTCCTTCCCTTCTTCCTTCATCCCTCCCTCCCTTCCTTTCTCCCTCCCTCTGTCCTTCCCTTTCCCTTCCCTTCTCTTCTGTCCTTCTTTGTTTTTTTTTCTTTCCTCTCCTCTCTTCTTCCCTTTTTTCTTTTTTTTTTGGTCTTTTTGAGTCAGGGTCTCCCTTTATTCCCAGCTGGCCTGGAGTTTACTATGTAGACCAGGCTGGCCTTGAATTCACAGAGATCCACCTGCTTCTGCCTCCTGAGTGCTGGTATTAAAGGCATATGCCATCACACCCGGCTCTTTCTTTTTAAAGGTAAAGTCTGTAAAGTCTTTCTGATACTCACTATGTAGCCCAGGCTGGCCTTGAATGCACTTTACAGATATGATTTGAGACATGATTTCCCCATGTAGCCCAAGATCCTCCTGCTTCAGTGTCCCAAGTCTTGGGATTACAAGCATGTGCCATCATACCTAGCTTCACTTTTCTATGAGTTAGGAGTATAAATTCCTATTTGAAGTTTCATCACTGGCTCTGGTTCTGAGGCGCTCAGTTCCTGATGAGTATGCATTTGCTATCCCACAGTGCCCCACACCCTGCTCAAGACTGTAAATGATAAGTGATCTTCTCAATCTAGTGGCTGTCCTCTGCCCTGAAAAACAAACACCGATTCCTTCCTTCCTCTGGACACTATCTGTTACACTAATATCTTATCTTAGGACATTCTTAGTCCAACACTGAGATCAGGAAGACTGGGATATGGTGACTTATAAAGGAAGATGCTTTTGTTCTTACCCTAATACTTTTGGGTTCTATAAAGTTGTGAAATCCATCCCCATGTTTGATTTCAGATAATTGTTAATTACAATTGATTTAAAATTTCAGAATGTATCAAAATTATTTTTAAAATTTCTTTTTGTTGCTTTTGATTGCTGCAAAATTTCCAAAGGTAAAAAATGTTTTAATGCAACATTGGTTTCAAGGTAGACTACTCCGATTAACGCATGCCTTTGGAGTCCACACAACTCTGATTCATGAATTCAACTAGTGCTGGGAGATAGCAAGTTTGGAAATCTGTGTGGAATTCACATTCAGTTTTTGAGTTCAGTGGAATAATTTTGTGTGCATATGTGCGTGTGCTGGGGGACACAGAAAAGTGGTCAGCGTGGCGCGCTTGCTGGCCTGGGGTTGCCAGGATCCAATTGTTTATAGATTCTCTGTTAGATCCTCAGCAAGTTACTGAATTTCTCTGTACCTTGATTTCTTTATTTGCAAAATGTTCATAATAAGGACCTGCATCCCAGGGCTGTTATGAGTAAAACCCTTGGCAGGGCTTATGAGTAAAGACCACCCATTAATACAGGATATTCAGAAAGTTAAATCAATTGAAATCAGGGCACCTGCATTAGTTATCAAGACCCAATCTAGACCTTTCCACAAGCAGTTTGTTTTTAAACAGCACACATTTTCTTCATAGTAGAATAAATGACATACTTCTGTGTGTCACTGGGGGATTTTGGCTCATTGCTGAGAGGTCACCCAGCAATGATAAAGTGTCTATTTGTTTAACTATTTTTTAAATAGATATTTTCAGACAATGGTCATTTGGGAGTTATGACAGGGATGGAATTCCCATTGAAAAGGTGGACTTGACAAATGAATTATCACAGAAATGTTGACAAATCGAGTAAACTGGGTTGATGGGTTGCTTTAGATAATGCAACGATTGGGAGATAAGCTGTAAATCACTGCTTATAGTTAAAATATAACATTTCTCAGGAGTTTCAATTTTTTGTGTGATTTTAAATAATTGGCTTTGAAGTGCTTAAAATTTTTTGGTTATTTTGTAATATTTTTATGATGTCTTTAGCTTGGTATTTTAACAAAATAAAATAAAACAAGCCCCTCAACTTGACTTCCAATACATTGTTTAAGAAATAGTATCAATTATGTATATTTTCCAAAATAGACAATATACTCTCCTATGAATTTTCTTCCCTGAAACAATATAAAATTTAGACCAGACTCTTACGGAGACTATGATTTTTCAATCACAAATGATTAGATATTAAGAGATACAAATGCACTAAACTCACAAATGTATTATGTTGGATTACTAATAATAGGCCTGATTGATAAAAGTTATTTAATATATGTTGTGTTAATAGTTAAACCCCGAAAGCCCCTAATCTCCCATGGAAATATTGCTTTGTAGAACAAAATCCAATGAGAAGTTCTGGGATTCCAGAGTGAATTTGTACATTCCTTAGGGGCATTTTTGTAAGGGAGGTTGTTGTGTTTTAAAGGTAGTTGATAAGAGACCTGCACCACCAACCCCAGACCTGCACCACCAACCACCACCATGCATTAGTCTATAGAAGGTATTTGGGTGTACGTACTCCTGTACCACTCGGTACCACCATTTAGCCAAGGGAAGCTTCTGACCATTTGCAGCATACATTATAAATCAGGATGTCACTACCAGACAATCAGATTTGAACATTCCATGAACAAAGTAGCCTAGATTCCCTAGGAATAGATCACTTAACTATGTTTATGTCATGCTGTTGATATGTCTGCATTTACACAAGTCAGGATAACATGTTGTTTATTTATTCTAGGAGTGGGTAATTGATCTGTATATTTAGCTAATGTAGGGCTTAATTATAGCCCAAACCCTGAATTGAATAAGTTAGCATGATTGCTTAAATGTAGGAGGAAAATAAAATGATGTTTCCAACTTTGAAAATTATCCTTATCCCTTGGGTTTGTGAAAGAATAATTTTGAATCTTCTCCAAGTTGGGCTCATGTTGACGGCTCTCTTTAAAAATTTTTTTTTCTTCTTGGGATAAAATGTTTGGGAAGGTCACTGGGCAGATATTTGGGGAAGGTTAGAGGATTTCCAACTGCCAAATTAGGTCCCCTGGAGAGACCAGGGAACATTGCAGGATGCATTTGTTAAATGAAATGAGCTTCAGTCATATTCCCTTTCTGGCATGACCAGGGGAGGTCGCTGCCCTGAGGACGTGGTGCTGTGTGTGCATTCTGCTTGCAGACCGTGTGTTCCAGAGCCGAGTTTACCGACTTGACTTTAAAAAGAGCTGAAGTATTGATCTGATTTTAAAACTGAATCTAAAACTTTCTACATATGGTTTAATGTTGAAAAGCCAGTTAAAGAAGTATAAGGAGGGGAAGTAAATCACAACTGAACAAATGATGGTATAGCCACATTAACATTCTAGCTAACATTTGAACCAGTGTCTTTATTTATATTATATTGTAAATATTTCTTCAAATTATTTAGAAGTGCTTCATAACCATTTTTATAAATTCCTAATATGCTGCAACATAGATATAAAAAAATTTGATATTATTAGGAAGTTTTTAAAAATCTTTTTTAATATATATTTTGTACAAGATTAGCAAATCTAGACCTGTGTCCCCCACCCTATCCCCCCACGCCACTAGAGCTCATGTATTTTGCCAAACATGCTTTTCATCTCTCAGTCTTTCTCAATATTCTCCATGTGGAAGTTGACTGTTTAGAGCAGAAGTTCACTGTTTCAGTCAGTTCTTCAATGCAGTCCTTTCTGTTGTTGTTGTTTTCAATATGCATCACTCCCAACTGCTTGGACAAAAGCTCAAGGGGCCGTACACAAGAAATACTTACAACTAGGTAATTGGCACTAGCATCCACAGATGAGGGATACCATTCGTCGTTTGTTTTTCTGGGACAGTGTTACTTCACTCAGCATGATGTCTTCTAGCTCCAGCCATTTTCCTGCAAAGCTCATGATGTCATCTTTCTTTACTGCTGCATAGAACTCCATTGTGTAGATGTACCACATTTTCTCTATCCATTCATCAGTTGAGGGGCATTTGGGTTGGTTCCAGCTCCTTGCTATTGTGAAGAGAGCTGAAATAAACATGGCTGTGCATGTATCTCTGTGGTAGGATGAGTCTTGTGGTTATGTGCCCAGGAGTGGTATGGCTGGGTCAGGTGGCAAGTTCATTCCAAGTCTTCCAAGGGTTCTCCACACTGCTTTCCATAGTGGCTGTATGAGTTTACATTCCCACCAGCAGTGGATGAGTGTTCCCCTTTCCCCACAACCTCTCCAGCACTTGGTATCATTTGTTTTCTTGATCCTAGCCAGTCTTATTGGAGTAAGATGATATCTTAAAGTGGTTTTCATTTGCATTTCCTTAATGATTAGTGATGTTGAGCAGTTCTTGAGGTGTTTCTCAGACATCTCTAATTCCTCGCTTGTGAAGTCTCTGTTCAGTTCTTTGCTCCATCTATTGAGCGGGTCGTTTGTTTTCTTTTTTCTTTGTTTTTTGAGTAGTTTATATATTCTGGAAATCAATGCTTTGTCAGATGTATCTGCAGTGAAGGTTTCCTCCCACTCTGTGGGATTTCTCTTCACTTCCTTGATTGTTTCTTTTGATGTACAGAAGCTTTTGAGTTTGATGAGGTCCCATTTGTCAATTGTCGACCTTAATTCTTGTGCAGCTGCTGTCTGATTTAGGAAGTCTTTTCCTACGCCTATGTCTTGTAGTCTGCTGCCAACTTTTTCTTCTATCACCTTCAGAGTTTGGGGTTTCACGTTGAGGTCTTTGATCCATCTGGAGTTGACTTTTGTACAGGGCAAGAGGTAGGGGTTTAATTTCATTCTTCTACAAGTGGTGATCCAGTTTTGCCAACACCACTTGCTGAAGATGCTGTCTTTTCTCCATTGTGTCTTCTTGGCCCCCTTGTCAAAGATGAGGTGGCTGAAATTGTATGAGCTCAGATTTGGATCTTCAGTTTTGTTCCATTGGTCAACAGGCCTGTTTTTGTGCCAGTACCAGGCTGTTTTTATGACTATAGCCATGTGGAAGTTTTTAATTTATTATAAATGATGTTGTGATGAAAATATTTAGAATTTCTGCTTAGTTCTCAGATTAATTCCTTAGGAAAAGAACACCTACAGGTAAAAGTTCTGAATGAACTTTTGATACAGGGTCTCACTATGTAGTCCTGGCTGGATTGAATTTACCATATACACTAGGCTGTCTGGGAACTCTTAAAATCCACCTGCTTCTGCCCTGAGTGCTGGTACTAAAGGCATGCATTACTGTACCTGGCAGAATAGACATTTTATTTTATTTTATTTTATTTTATTTCAAGACAGGGTCTCCCTGTAGCCCCAGCTGTCCTGGAACTCACTCTGTAGACCACGCTGGCCTTGAACTCACAAAGATCCGCCTGCCTCTGCCTCCCAAGTGCTAGGATTAAAGGCGTGCACCACCATGCCCGGCCAGAATAGACATTTTAAAACAGCAAGTGCATGTTGTCAAATTGCTTCCTTCCTAGTCTGGTCATATCAAGGTGTACTCTAATCAATTGTGTATGAAAATAACCTTCTTGCAGACAAATGTTTTTTATATTATCAGTATGAAATTGTTTTCCTAATTTTATGCATAATTCACATTCTTTTGATTACTAAGTTGGTGAATAATTTTTATTCCAAATTTATGTTTCTTTCATGAAGTGTCTTAAGTTTTAAAACGATGTCTGTTTCTTGGTTATTACAGACTGTGGCAGTGGAAATTTTCGCTGTGGAAACGGGTATTGTATCCCTGCAGCCTGGAGGTGCGATGGGACCAGAGACTGTTTGGATGATACAGATGAAATTGGTTGTGGTAAGTGGTGAGGGGCCAGGCTCAGCCCTGTTTTGAGTGACAGAGTAACTGCCCTGTGATATCAGCTGTAACAAAGAGAAGGGTTGTGCTTTAGTGGCAGACCCACAGCTGTTGAGATCTGTGAACTGGCACCAGCCTCACCTCCTTCAGAAGGAGGGGCTCCATTTACATTAGTTTATCTCTTGCCATGAGACTTTGAGCAAAATAAAATGAATTTGTACTTGGTTTTCTGAAGCCTGCAAGTTACTGTTGCTGATTATTCACTTTGCAAATTTTATAAAGGAAAAAAAATGTTACTGAACTACTGTGATTTATGATCCAGGAAGCAGTTTCTTTTATATATAAAAGATGTATTTTGGGCTGAGTGTGGTGGCGCACACCTTTAATCCCCGGGTTTGGGAGGCAGAAGCAGGTGCATCTCTGTGAGATGGAGTCCAGCCTTGTCCACAGAGCCAGTTCCCGATCAGCTGAGGCTACAGGGAGACCTTGTTTCAGTAAGACCAAAAAAAAAAAAAGTAATTTGGCTTGTGAGAATTACTGCAAAGAAATTTTCAGTTTGGTTTTATTAAAAAAATTAGTTAAAAAATAATAATATGGGCTGGAGAGATGGCCCAGTGGATAAGTGGACTGGCTGATCTTGCAGAGAACCTGGGTTCAGTTCCTAGCGCTTACATGGTAGCTAATAACCATCCATTTCCAGGGGATCTGACACCCTCTTCTGGCTTCCACAGACTTCGTATGAATGTATTTAAATGGGTGCACTTAAATACATTCAGTCAAAACACTCACATAGAATAAAAATAAATAAAAACTAAAACATTAAAAAATGATATTTTAAATCTGAAACTTAATTTTAAAACCATTTTCACATTTCTTCCTATAGTTCTCAGCATTATTCTGAGTAGGTTTCAGATTAGGAAACTGAGTCTCAGAAAAGTTAAGTCATTCATTAATGCCCTTCTGGCAGGGCTGTCTGTTGCTCCTCCCAACCTGCCATGGGCAATGAGTCAGCAGGCTGTAGTCCTTCATGCTGACAGATCAGCAGACAAAGGTTATCAACCCCAATCAGGAAAGCAGGTGAAAACATTCATCTTGTTTGGAATTGACCACCCTGTGGCACAGCTGAACAGTCACTCACACTTGGTTGTGTTGTTCCAGTGATGGGAGGGAGGAAAGGGGGGCAGTGGTCCCACACAGGCCACTTAAGCTTTCACGCACAAATAGATCACCCGGCAGCTTGTGCCCTGCAGATTTTCATTACATTTCTGTATGTTTGGAGTAGATCCTAAGATTTTTGCATTTCAACTCACCCTCAGCTGATGCAGTACTTTGTTCCATGGCTCATCCTTTGAACGAGTGTAGCTGTGTTTGTGGAGGATGATCATGTCATATAATGTCAGTTTGCCTCCTAGTTAAGCAGTAGAAGAATGTAAGAACAGTCTATTCTGGAATAAAGGGATAACAGTGAGGGCAACAATTCTTCAGAGATGATTACTTTCAGTGTCCTGTAATGATGGTGTCCACAATGCCAATGACAACAGCAGCTGCATCACAAGCATTTTCACACTCATCATTTAGCTCAATTTTGTGAGCTAAGTATAGTTCACATTTTATGATGTACGCATTCAGGCTCAGAGAGCTAGCTGAAAATTCTAAAATAAGTACATGTGGAATAATAATAATTTTATCATTGGTTTTCATTTCCAAATATCATGGATATTCCACTCACCATGATACCTTACTGTTAGTTATTATAAAACATTTCAAATAATTCTTTTTTTTTTTGGTCTTTTTGAGTCAGGGTCTCCCTGTAGCTCCACCTGTCCTGGAACTCACTATGTAGACCAGGCTGACTTTGAACTCACAGAGATCATAACATTTAAAATAATTTAAAACTTTTTTTTTTTAATAAATTAGACTTTAGGCCAGGCGTGGTGGCACATGACTTTAATCCCAGCACTTGGGAGGCAGAGGCAGGTGGATTGCTGTGAATTCAAGGCCAGCCTGGTCTACAGAGTGCGTTCCAGGCCAGCTTGGGTTACATGGAGACCCTGTCTCAAAAAGAATAAAAAAATAACTTTAATAATTTTGTCATACGAAAGAAAAAATCTAAAAAAAGAAAAAAAAGCACACACTGATTTTGTCATAAAATTGTGTGTCTGTGTTTGCTTTATTTTCCGTGTTTTTACATTGTTTTGGATCCTGTCGTGGCTGAGGTAATCTGATTGTGAACTAGAATAGACTCAGTGCACTCAATTCTGCCATCATGAGGCTTCGTTTGGTGTGTTTCAGCTCCTCATTCCTGCAGAACAGGCTTTTTCCTGTGCCAGAGCGAGGGGACCTGCATCCCTCAGTCCTGGGTGTGTGACCAGGATGAGGACTGCTCGGATGGCTCAGATGAACATCAGAACTGCCGTAAGTGTCGTATGTGCTGGCCAGGGACACTCTCATTCAGAGGCTTGGCTGTACCGAAAGTGTCAGTGACCTGTGGAATTAGACCCTTGAAGTTTTGAACCTGGTTAGATTCCCAGTCCTTAGATTACACCAGAGTCAAGGAAGAAACAAAATACTGATTAATAGGTGCAGGTGGGGTCTTCAACTACGTGGTCATCAGTGCTGTGAGTCCTTTTGCTCTTGAGGGCAGTCTGCACTTAGACCTTCTACCTGGTATTAAACACTCTTTGTGATGGAGTGGGATGGGAGCTGGTAGGTTGGGGTACTGGAAGTGTTGGTCGTGGTCACTCAGTAACTGCTGGGTTGAGCTGCTGTAATAGGAGCTGCAAAAAGAAAGAAAACAGTAGCAACGAGTGACCCCAGCACCTGCTGGCTTCTGGCTACTTTTTTCAACACAGTCCTGCCATTCTGGTTCCCTCTGGGCTAATGAGACCTTGAATCTACACTTAGGTCCCAGATCTTTTGCCCATACACTAATCATGTATTAAAGTGGATTTCTGTAAATAACAGGAAGATGTCATTGATTGAAAAGAAACCACAGTTTCCTTGGATCCCATGCTAGAACCTTGGAACTTACTCTTGAGTCTTTCCTTCACTGATCATGCTTAAACACCAGCTCCTGCCTAATTTGTCTCATGCCTTCTAACACTTCGTGCTTCTTTTCCACGGATGCCTCAACTCATTGCTAGCATTTCTCATCTGGGAGGGCTGTGCATGAGGTGGTACTTAACAATGAAGATCCAAGTAAGCTGGATAGTTACACAAATCTGTGAGCTAAGCAGAGGCAGGAGGATTGCCACAAGTTTGAGGCGAGCTTGGGCTATATAGTGAGTTCCAGACCAATCAGGGAGACAGTGAGACCCTATTTAAAAAACAAAACAAAACAAAACAACAGTGAAGAACCAAACAACAACATTAGCTAAATTCAAATGTTTTTTCCTACAGATACTTTTTCACTGACTAATTTAAAAATTTCAACTTCCATAAATGAACTCATCCAGCAGAATATCCAATTAAAACCCTATGCTATCTTACTAGCCAGAGAAAATTCCAACCCCCTAATATGGTTTCTTGTGACCTCCAGAAGGAGATTGAGGCTTATTTTTCCCAGTCTTTCCCTTACTGTTCCCTTCTTGAATGTACATGTGGGGCAGAAAGCTTGCAGTTCCTTGTCCCAGCCATTCCTCTGTGAATGCTGCTGGATGTTCATTGTGAGAGAGTCCCTCCCACTTGCTCAGCTCACTGCTGCTCCTGCCTGAGTCTGTCTTGTCTGTCTGTCTGTCTGTCTGTCTGTCTGTCTCTGTCTTCTCTCCCATCTGTGTCTGTGTGAGAGACAGAGATGGAGTAAGAGACGAGAGAGAGTTCTCCAAGGTAATTGTTCCAGTCCATTCTGTGGTATTCCAGAGGGAGGTGAGTGTCTTTCTGGGATGCCCCCTTCTTTCTCTTTCCCCGGTACTCTTCCTGTCCCATCTTTGACAAGGTCTCATGTATCCCGGGCTATACTTGACCTCCTTGTGTTGCCGTGACTAGCCTTGAACTCCTGAGCCTCCTACCTCTGTCTCTACCTCTCAAGTTCTGAGATTACTGGTGTGCACCATCATTGTGATGCCACTTGTGTAATTCCTGTGTGTAGTGAGCCACTGCTGTCATTATTTACTATTTCTTTCATCTCCTCCAGAAGGCCATGAGCCTTAATCATCTTTTGATACAAGGGTTTCCTTTTTTAAGCAAGGATTTTCACTTAGTGAGGTGTGCTTACCAATCTTTGGTTAATAGCCATATTTATTTTTTAATAAATATGTGCCTGAGAGTAATCTGTGTGCACCATGTGCATGTAGCTGCCCTCTGAGGCCAGAAGAGGACCTCAGATACCCTGGCCCTGGAGTTACAGGCGGTTGTGCACTACCTGATGTGGGACCTGGGAGTGGAATCCTGGTCTTCTGCAAGAGTAGCAAGTGCTCTTAACTGCTGAGCCATCTCTAGAGCCCCCAGTATTTTATTTTTAAATTCATCCTCTCTGCCATATACCTTTTAAATGTATATTGTACTCAGTACATGTTCATAATGTAATTGTTTGCCTTTGATAACATAATGTCTTTGCTTTTGCATTGTGTCCCTCTGAACCGTATGGTCAATACACACTTTGCTTGTCTGTCTTTTCTTTCCAGTACCATCATTCATACTTGGTGATTATCACTGGGCTAGCCTGTGTCTGGAAATATTTATAAAGTGCTGTCTTTTCCTCTTCATAGCCGGGGTAACATGCTCAAGTCAGCAGCTGACATGCTCCAATGGTCAGTGTATTCCGAGAGAGTACAGGTGTGACCACGTCAGAGACTGCTCCGATGGAACTGACGAGACAGGCTGCCGTGAGTCTGCTTCAGTCTTTGCACTGTTTTGAGTTTCACCTTTGGCATTGTATCAATTTGTTAGATTTGCTGATGGACAGAAATGCCTACAATACACCAGCTGTTGAAATGTCTTAGCAGATTCTTTTGTGGATTAGGGGTGATGTTCTGATAGGAGTCTATTTTTAACAAGACATTCTATGTCCCGGCTTAGCACATCAAGTTTTTGTAGTTTTTGAAATAAGAAACTTAACATTAATATAGAATCCCCAAAGCTCATTGAAGGTATTAAGCATAAAATCCAATTTGGTCAATTTAAAATTTTATTATATTTGTTAGGTAAGTTTCTAAATAAAATTTCTCAGAGTTTCTCTTTATATGGACTCTATATTCTTCGTATCACTTTGGAAAAATGTTTATTTTGAAAATGACTTTCTGTATAATAATAGCCAGATCAGTTTGCAACTGACTGTCACAAATTAAGATATGACTCATAGTATTTTCTGTATAATGTAGAAATATTAACATTGTCAAAATAAGTTATTTATTTATTTATTTATTTATTTATTTATTTGTATTTTTGAGACAGGGTCTTCCTTTAGTCTCAGCTGGCCTGGAACTTGCTCTGTAGACCAGGCTGGCCTTGAACTCATAGAGATCTGCCTGCCTCTGCCTCCCGAGTGCTGATCTTAACGGCGTGCACCACCATGCCCAGCTAAAAGCTATTTTATACACTAGGAAATAAATAAAGAGGAATCTGCTTCCTTTAAGGGTTATATAAAACTGTATAAGAATACAGGAAGCTGGGCCTGGTGTCCTATGCCTTTAGTCCCAGAACAGAGACAGGTAGCAGAGACAGAAGCAGGGGGATCTCAATCAAGGCCAGCATGGTCTACAAAAAGAGCAAACAAAACAAAAAAACAACTAACCAAACTAACCAAACAACAAACAAACAAACCCAAAACCAAACAAGAATACAGAAAATTGGGGCTGGGGATGTAGCTCCACTGGTAGAGTGCTTGCCTGGTATATATCATGTACTGGGGTTGATTCCCCAACCAGGAATAAACACACCTGTAATCTCAGCCCAGGGGTAGGTGAATCAGAAGCTCAAGGTTATTCTTGGATACATAGAAAGTCTGAGGCAAGTTCTCACTATGTGAGAGGCTTTCTTTAAAAAAACAAAAAAACAAAAAACAATCCAACGACAAACAACAAAAAAAATCAAGGAATTAGGGAACTGTGCCATTCTGGGAGTTCATCGAATTCTGTCTTTAATTTGACAAATAGTTTTCTTTTTTAAAAATTTATTTATTTATTTTTATTTATTTATTTATATGAATGTACTGTCTGCATGTGGGTTTGTGCACCCGTGTCGTGCAATGCTGCAGAGGTCAGAAGAGGGTCTTGGATTCCCCTGGAACTGGAGTTCTCCTGGAATTAGAGTTATGGACAGTTCTCAGCTGCCATGTGGGTGCTGGGGATTGAACCCAGGTCCTCTGCAAGAGCAGTCAGTGCTCTTAACCACTAAGCCATCTCTCCAGCCCAACAAATAGTTTTCTCTTAAAGTCTATCATTTGTGTATGAATCCAGCGCCATTCAGAGAGATATATATGGAGAGAGCGAGTTTACCCCTATTTCTTTTTTTTGGAGACAGGGTCTCCCTTTAGTCTCAGTTTAGTCTCAGCTGGGCTGGAGCTCACTCTGTAGACCAGGCTGGCCTTGAACTCACAAAGATCCGCCTTCCTCTGCCTCCCCAGTACTGGGCTTAAAGGTGTGTGCCACCATGCCCCGGCCTACCCCTATTTCTTAATGTGCTATTTCATTTCAAAGATTTACTGTGTTTAGTATAAAGAAATTTCTTTTCACTTGCTCTTAATTTTATGCTTCAGACTTCCAAGGAGTTGTTCTATTATTCCAATAACTGCTAAACAGTTTTTGTCTACCTTAGACGTTTTGGTAAAAACAAAACAAAACAAAACTCTCAGTTGTTATATCTCTAACTGATTCAAGATTTAAGATCTAGGGTCTGGGAGATGGCTCAGAGTGTGTGTGTGTGTGTGTGTGTGTGTGTGTGTGTGCGTGTGTGTGTGTGTGTGCCAAGGCATGTGAATAGAGGTCAGGAGACAACCCACAGCAGTCAGTTCTCCCCATCACATGGCTCCAGGGTCACAATAAATGTGTGGGCTCGGCAAGGGGGCCTCTATTCACTGAACTATCTTACCAGCCTTAGTATGTATATTTTATATCTTTCTACTTTTAACAATTATTATTAGCATGTGTTTATTGTAAAAAATGTTTCCACACATGTAGCCGCAGCTAGCCTGGAACTTGCTATGTAGAGGAGGGTGGCCTTGATCTCACAGAGATCCACCTGCCTCTGCCTCTGCCTCTGCCTCTGCCTCTGCCTCTGCCTCTGCCTCTGCCTCTGAGTGCTGGGATTAACAGCTTGCCATAAGGCCTCACTCTAATCCTTTTAAAGATTTATTGTGTACGTCAGTGGGAGTGTATCCACATGTATGAGTGAGTGAGGCCAGAAATGTCTGTCAGCTGCTCTGCTGTCATTTTCTGCTTATTCCTTTGAGATAGGGTCTCTCCTTGTGCTGGGAACAAGCCAACCCCAGCACCCGGCAGGCCCACTGTCACTGCCCCTCAGAACTGGAGTTTTATAGGCACGCATGCTTAGGGTGCCTTGTTAAGTGGGTGATGGGATGCAGCTCAACTCTGCTTAGTCCTTTTTTTTTTTTTTTTATTGAGACAGGGTTTCCCTATAGCCCCAGCTAGCCTGGAACTCACTCTGTAGACCAGGCTGGCCTTGAACTCACAAGATCCTCCTTGCCTCTTCCTCCTGAGTGCTAGGATTAAAGGCGTGTGCCACCACACCTGGTTTAAACCGCCTTGTGGATGCTGTGAATCAAACCCCGGTCCTCTGCAAGACCAGTCTGTACTCTTAACTGCTGAGCCATCTCTCCAGCCCCTGTTTTGTGTTGTTTTGTTTTTTTGAAACAGGGTCTTCCTGTAGCCTCAGTTGGCCTGGACCTAGCTATGTAGACCAGGCTGGCTTTGATTTTCACAGAGATCTCAGATTAAAGGCATGTGCCACCATGCCCAAGCCACTGGGTCCATTTCTCTAGCCTTTTTTTGAGAAAGGTAGTCCAGGATGGCCTTGAACTTCTGATCTTCCTTCTTCTACCTTCTAAGTGCTTAGATTCTAGGTGCTAGGATCCACTATGCCTGGCTTGAAAAGAATATTTTCTGCAGTATTTTCTAAATTCCCAGTATAGAGGCATGTGCAGGGAAGGCACTCACATACACTGACCATGGTGGGCAAATTTTCCCTTTTTTTTTTTTTTGTGCTGCTAATGGAAGAAAGAAAATTTGTATTTCTGAAAAAGGCTTTTGCCTAAACAAGCTTGATTCACAGTGTACCCATATTGTTATTTGTGATGCCAGGAATTTAACCCAGACCTTACACATTACGGTAGGCAAGTTCTCTACCACTGAGCTATATTCTTGGACCTATAGTTGTACAAATTTTTTTGGGGGGGGGGCTTTTTGAGACAGGGTCTTCCTGTATTCCCAGTTGGCCTGGAACTCACTATGTAGACCAGACTGGCCTTGAACTCACAGAGATCCACATGCCTCTGCCTCCCGAGTGCTGGGATTAAAGATGTGCGCCACCATGCCAGGCTGGCAGTTTTATAATTTTTTTTATTTTTTTTTTATTAATTTTATTTTATTTTTGTATGTGTGTGAATGTACTGTCTACATGCAAGTCTGCACACTCGTGTTGTGCAACGCCGCGGAGTTCAGAAGAGGGTCTCGGATTCCCCTGGAACTGGAGTTCTCCTGGAATTGGAGCCTCAGACGGTTCTTAGCCGCCATGTGGGTGCTGGGGATCGAACCCAGGTCCTCTGTAAGAGCGGTTGGCGCTCTTAACCGCTAGGCCATCTCTCCAGCCCCCCAGTTTTATAATTTTTAAAAGCAATGCTCTTTCAGTCTTCTCTTGTGTGCTATTACATTCGTTCAGTAGTTTATTATTATTTTTAAAAAAATTTATTTATTTCTGTATGTGTATGAATGTACTATCTGCATGCAGGTTTGTGCACCCGTGTCGTGAAATGCCTCGGAGGTCAGAAGAGGGTGTTGGATTCACCTGGGACTGGAGTCAAAGACGGTTCTCAGCTGCCATGTGGGTGCTGGGGATCAAACCCAGGTCCTCTGCAAGAGCAGTTGGCGCTCTTAACTGCTAGGCCATCTCTCCAGCCCCTCTCAGTCCTTTTTAAAATATTTTTGGTGCAGAAGTTTACTGTTTAGGGCAGAAGTTTACTGTTTTGGTCAGTTCTTTGAATAAGTCTTTTTAAAAAAATATTTATTTGTTTGTTAAAAAAATTTGTTTAAAAAATATTTATTTATTTATTATTTTTGTGTATGAATGTACTGTCTGCATGTAGGTTTGTGCACCCGTGTTGTGCAGTGCCTCGGAGGTCAGAAGAGGGTGTTGGATTCCCCTGGAACTGGAATTCTCCTGGAATTGGAGTTACTGATGGTTCTCAGCTGCCATGTGGCGCTGGGGATCGAACCCGGGTCCTCTGCCTATATTTTTAGATTACTGCCAATACTTTCTTCTGTCATTTTCAGAGTTTCAGGTTTCACATTGAGATCTTTTATCCATTTGGAGTTGATTTTTGTATAGCATCAGGGCAGGAATTAAAAAAAATTTTTATCTAAAAATGTTTAAATTGTATTTATTTATTTACTTGTGTGTGTGTGTGTGTGTGTGTGTGTGTGTGTGTGTGGGCACACATCCATAGCACTTGTATGGAGATCAGTTCTTTGCATTTAGGTCAAGAAGCTTGTTGACAAGTGCCTTTACCTGTTGAGCCATCTCACCAGCTCTTTATTTTTAAAATAAAAACTTTTTTTTTAATTTTTTAAAAATTTATTTCTGTATGTGTACGAATGTACTGTCTGCATGCAAGTCTGTGCACCCGTGTCGTGCAATGCCACAGAGGTCAGAAGAGGGTCTCGGATTCCCCTGGAACTGGAGTTCTCCTGGAATTGGAGTTTCACACGGTTCTCAGCCGCCATGTGGGCGCTGGGGATCGAACCCAGGTCCTCTGTAAGAGTGGTCGGCGCTCTCAACCGCTAGGCCATCTCTCCAGCCCCTAAAATAAAAACTTTCTTTCAGTACAACAAGTACTTGGTGAAGTAAAGATCCCCTATGGAAAGAGATCCATATTTATGAATTACTATTATTTCTGGAATGACACAGGCTCTTCAGCCCATATTCAGGCCTTAAGATGAATCTCACTTTTTTTTTTGTCTTTTTGAGACAAGGGCCTCCCTTTAGTCCCAGCTGGCCTAGAGCTTGCTCTGTAGAACAGGCTGGCCTTGAACTCACAGAGATCCACCTGCCTCTGCCTCCCGAGTGCTAGGATTAAAGGCGTGTGCCACCATACCTGGCTAAGGCATCTGAATTTCAAATTACATCTGAACAACGTAAGTATGGTCTCAAGAACATTGCAGGCTGACCTCAAACATACTGTGGTCCTTCTGGCTTCGCCTCCCAAGTGCTGGAGTGTATAAACATACAGCAGGAGGCCCAGCTTTAGAATAGTTTGCACTAGCAATGAAAGTTTATTAGATATATTGCCTTGATGTTTGTTTAGCTAGTTTGTATTCTCAAAATGTATTCTTTAAGGCTTATATAAAAGCAGCCAGGCATGACGGTACACGCCTTTAATCCCAGCACTCTGGAGGCAGAGGCAGGTGGATCTCTGTGAGTTCAAGGTCAGCCTGGTCTACAGAGTGAGTTCTAGGACAGCTGGGGCTACAGGGAGACCCTGTCTCAAAAAGACCAAAAAAAAAAAGAACTAACTTTGGGCTGGAGAGATGGCCTAGTGGTTAAGAGCGCCAACTGCTCTTGCAGAGGACCCGGGTTCGATCCCCAGCACCCATATGGCGGCTAAGAACCGTCTGTAACTCCAATTCCAGGAGAACTCCAGTTCCAGGGGAATCCGACACCTTCTTCTGACCTCCGCAGCATTGCACGACACGGGTGCACAAACCTGCATGCAGACAGTACATTCATACACATAGTAAATAAAGAAATAAAATTAAAAAAAAAAGAATATATTTCTGCTGGGCGTGGTGGCGCACGCCTTTAATCCTAGCACTTGGGAGGCAGAGGCAGGCGAATCTTTGTGAGTTCAAGGCCTGCGTGGTCTACAGAGTGAGTTCCAGGACAGCTGGGAAAGACCAAAAAAAAGAATGTATATTTCTGTTAGGAATTGCTGCATGCCAAGCTGTCTTTATCTTTGTAGTGGTGGTGGGTGGTGATTATTGCTGAGATCCATTTAGTCAGTGGTGCTTTTTGAGACAGGGTCTCCCTGTAGCCCCAGCTGGCCTGGAACTCATTATGTAGACCAGGCTGGCTTTGAACTCAGAGATCCGCCTGCCTCTGCCTCCTGAGTACTAGGATTAAAGGCGTGCACCATCACACCCAGCTTAAAAATACTTTAATTATTATTTTTGTTTTATGCATATGAGTGTATTGCCTGCATGGGTGTAAGTGCGTGCCCTTGGAGGTCAGAGAGGGTGTCGAATCCCCTGGAAATGGAGTTTAGGACTATTGTTAGCTGTCATGTGGGTGCTGGGAATCGAACTTGGGTCCTCTGCAAGAGCAGTCAATGCTCTTAACTGCTGAGCCATCACTCTAGCCCCTGCTTAACACCTGATACGGGTGCACAAACCTACATGCAGACAGTACATTCATACACCAAAAAAAAAAAAAGAAATGGATCTTGATAGGCACCTAGAAATCACCCAACAATAGTAATAGATGTTGGAAATCTCTAGGGAATTTATTTTCTCAATAATTGAAAGGATCAAGAAGCGTGGCCCTGCCAGTGAGACCAGACCCCTAGGTTATGATCCCTACCCTTTCAAGCCTCTAAATCCAAGACATTGCACTCCAATACAGAACACCTTGTGTCCATACCAGGAATTCCTTTCCAGAGCAAAGAATGGTGTGCAAGAGCCTTGGTGGGGGGCAGTCAGAGGAGGGGGAGGTAGAGAATAGCTAAGATGTCAAGAAAGGAGAAGGTATTAAGGTTCCAATAAAAGGATTGTCTTAACAGCGAGAGCTAGGCACTGTGGTGCGTGTCTTGTAATCCCAGCGCTGGAGGCTGGGGCAGGACTTGTGCTCCGTACATACTGAGACCCTGTCTCAGTCTATGTCCCAATATGAATTTGGTATGCTATGAGAGATTTTTAATGCATCTAGCCTTTCTGCATGCTGTTTTTTCATATGCCTAAGATACTTTCAGTTACTTTAAATATTTCTGTCTTATGTTCATTCTCCCCTAATTTACTCTGTTGCTCAATCTCATCATCTGTAAAATGACACCTGATATTAAACAGCTAGTCCAGTCTTCTTTTTTTGTTGTTGTTAAAGGAACAGATTCAGAACTGCAGTCCATTTCACTTCTAATGGGATTAGCATCAAGGAGAAACCACTCATGCAGAGTCTTAGATAAACATCAGAACAATGCGGCAATTATGGGCCATTCACATAATGTAGCGAAGTGACTTTCGGTTGCTCAAAAATAGTAGTCTTTTTTCAGGGAGGAAAAAAAGATTATTTTGTCTTATTGAGTACCCTATGAGAATGATTTTGGGGTGAGTAAAACTATCGCTAATTACGTAGGTTTGCAGCCCTCTCTTTTTGTTACTTAGGAATGCTAAAGAAAGGGTAAAATCCCTGTCACAATGGGGGCTTTCTTGCTGGTAATCACAGGTATTTGGTCTGCCTGCAACTGCAGCTGCTTTGTTCCTGAAGTTTTATTTCTGTTGACTTTATGTTCTTTAGAATTTAAACATTTTTCTTTCTATGTCTAACTGTGGAAACTCCAGCTGGGGCCACAGTTGGAAGGGAGTAATGGAGACTAAAGTCGCTCTGGACTGAGGGTTCCTGAGGAACAGGTTGTTCTTCTCAGTTCACAATTAGGCTGCCCAGTGAGCCTTGCTCAAGTGACCCTGGCACAATGTAGCACGGTGCAGTTTTACCTGTTTAGCATGCTCATATTAAACCAGGAGTAGTGAAACTTGAGGGAAAAGAAAGAAAATCTCTTATTTAGTCTCCATCAAATAAGAATTTTATAAATAGCTCCCATCATTAAAACGATTCTAAAGTCACACTCAGCTGTTGCTCAAGTTGTCTACTCCCTTTAACAACAACGTTGCATAAAATTGTCTTTAATGATCCTTTCCATTGACTCTCTTTTCTTTTCCTCTTCTCTTCTATTCTCTCCTCTCTTCATCATAGCTCTCCACATCATAGCTAACAATCATCCTTAACTCTAGTTCCAGGGGCTATGACCTCCTTTTCTGTCCTCTGGGGCATTGCACAATGTGGGTGTACTTACATACATGAAGGCATTGCACAATGTGGGTATACTTACATACATGAAGACAGAACACTTCATACACATAAAATCAAAATAAAAAAACTAGCAAATTTTCTTTTTCCTAGTAAATCATTACATGAACAGATTAATCCTGTTTGAGAGCCAGAGCACAAAATATTAAGTAGATGACTCTAGGTTCTTGAAAAGTCCCAGGTATCTGGGCCGCACTTCTGTATCAGTAGCTTCTTATTTATTTGCTTTGCAATATTAGGTTTGTTTTTCTTTTTTTCGTGGATTTATTTTTATTTTTAATTTAATTTTTTAATTGATTTCTTTCTTTTTTTATTTTTATTTTTATTTTATGTGTATGAGTGTACTGTCTGCGTGTAGGTTGGTGCACCCGCGTAGTGCAATGCCTCAGAGGTCAGAAGAGGGTGTCGGATTCCCCTGGAACTGGAGTCAAAGACGGTTATTAGCTGCCATGTGGGTGCTGGGAATTGAACCCGGGTCCTCTGCAAGAGCAGTCAGTGCTCTTAACCGCTGAGACATCTCTTCAGCCCTTATTTTATTTTTTTATGTATATGTGTCTGTGTATGTGCACATGAGTGTGGGTACCCAGAGGCCAGAGTTGAAGTTATAGGTGGCTGTGAGTCACTCACTGTGGGTGCTAGGAATTGAACTCTGGAGGAGGTTATATGCCCTTCACTGCTGAGCTGTCTCTCCAGCCCTCAGATTTGTTTCTTGTGTGTGAAAGATACTTTTTATGATCATTTTGTCTTCTTTTCTATGTGTATGAGTGTATTGCCTTCATGTAAATACACCCATGTTGTGAAATGCTTGCAGAGGTTAGAAGAGGGTATCAGATTCCCTGAAACTGGAGTTACTGATGGTTGTTAGCCACCACATAGGTGCTGGATTCCCAACCTGGATCCTCTGCAAGAGCAGCCAGTGCTCTGAACCACTGAACCATCTCTCCAGCAGCCCCTTTTGAATTACTATCTTCTAAAATTGTTTATTTATTCTTATTTTATGTGTATGAGTGTTATGCACATGTGTATGTAAGAGCACTTAAGCTGCGCAGTGCCTGTGGAGGACAGAAGAGGGCCTCAGATCCCCTGGAACTGGAGATGGTTGTTGGCCGGCATTTGGTGCTGGGATTTGAACCTGGGTCTTCTGCCAGAGCAGCTGCAGCCAGACCTCTTAACCACTGAACCATCTCGCCTGCCCACAGAATGCTCCTATAGATAGTGATAATGATAATGATAATGAAGAACGGTGCCAGAGCTGTCTCTTACTTTGGTATAAATGATTTCAATTTGCAGACGTTCAGGTCCTCTTCTCCATTCTGATGTCTTCCTCCTTGATTATGGTGTTGTTTTTATTTTAGATAGGGTCTCACTATGTAGTTCTGACTGGCTTGGAGTTCACTATGTAGACCAGGCTTGCATAGATCTGCCTGCCTTTGTGTCCTGAGTGCTGGGATTAAAGGCGTGCATCACCGTGCCAGGTTCTCCTTGATTATGTAAACAGAACTATAACACAAAAGTTTCTTGTTCTAAACCAAATAATTAAGAAACTCTTTAAACCTCAATCTTGTGTGTGTATTTTGTGGCAGATGTCAGTTTGTGGGGGAACGAATCACTCCATTTGGAACAGAGGGAAAAGGAAGACGCAGGGCATGGAAAAGTGTTCTCACACACTGTCTTAAATAAACTTTAAGGGTCTGAGGCTCAGTTATTGGGCACTTGTCAATCTTTCCCTTAAACAAGACTCAGAAGTTTCTTTGTTGGGAGAGTTTCCTTCACACATTGCACTTTCTCTGTGCTTACAGTTCTGCTGGATGGGTCTGCTCTATGGTTAAAAGTATTGTTTGGGTGCAGACTTACCAAGCAAAGAGTGGTGCTAGGCATCTTCCAGTGGGAAGCTCAGTAGATTGCGACTTCCTATTCTTTTCTTTACCTTGAAAGTCTTTAATGTTTTTAGCAAGGGAAGTGGGATGTTTTTCTTTCTTTCTTTGCTCAGTGAGCAACTTGGACCTGCTTCTTCCATTTGGCTATTGAAAGGGAGAAAACCACTTGGAAGTAGATTTCCAAATCCTTTCAGGAGTCAATGGAGTTAGAGGGCTCCGGGCAGTTTTTCCTATGGGCATACACCCACCTCTAAGTTATCTATGTAAGGAAAAGACTAGAAGGTGTGCAGGGGTTGGGGTGGGGGTTATCCTCTGCTGTTTGACAGAGATTCATTATCAGCGTGGATGGAGACAAGAAAGCTGTTTGCTCCTTATTCTGAGTACTGACCTCTGGCCATCCTGATACCTCCCTGATGATATCAAGCTGGCCCTGCTTGCTTAGGGAAAGAGCCTTGTCAGGAGATTTCCATCAAGTCTGTGGATGCTGATTTAGGTCTTCTTCATTAAATTTTATGGTCGGAGAAAACAAGAGCCTTGGCCAACACTTTGATTCCAGATCCCCAGAGACTAAGCGAGTTACTTTAAATGTGACAGCCACAGCCCAAAGCCAAATCAATTTTCTCCCTGACAGGTAGCTTATCTGTAGCAGAGAGCTGGGTTTTCTAAGATTTTTTTTCTTTCTCCGATTGATGCTGCTCTTAAAGGTTAGATAGCAGGTTGACTCCTGGAACTATCTGGTACATGGGATTGGGGTGGGGAGATGGGGGAAGGGAACTGAGTATGGCTCTCACCTGCCCCTTTGTGTCTGTGGAAGGCAGAATTAATAAACAGAGTTGTGTGGCTTATCAAAGGCGCGTCTTCAAAGCAAGCCATCTCAGTTAATGAAAAGAAAGCAACTGCCCTAAGTACTAGCTCAGTTTTGGATCATTCCAAAATAAAGTTCAGAATAAATTTAAGTTTTTAATAAGCTACTTAAAATGCCTCCTTTTTTTTTTTTCTTCTTCTTCTTTTTTTTTTTTTTT
>VZQC01013896.1:1417629-1451680 GCA_009823505.1 Rhizomys pruinosus
TTTTTGGTCTTTTTTTTTTTTTTTGAGACAGGGTCTTCCTGTAGCCCCAGCTGTCCTGGAACTCACTTTGTAGACCAGGCTGGCCTTGAACTCACAGAGATCCGCCTGCCTCTGCTTCCCAAGTGCAGGGATTAAAGGTGTGCACCACCACGCCCGGCTGAAATCATGTGATTTGAGTGGAATCTTAGATATGGAAGGACATTTACTGGCCTGGTTTTGAATTTTTGGAGATGGGAAGAATCAGGCTTATTCCTTTACCACACAAAACTGGGAAAAGGTGATTTGAAAGTTAATTTTTCTTAAAGTGCGGGTTAACACTGGGACCAGGTTAATGAGGTTTGCAAGGATTCTGTTCACAGGTTCTGTTTCAAAAGATCTTGGGACCATCCAAAGAATTATCTGGAATATCATTATATGGCTGTAAAACCTCAAATTGGGTTTTTCAGTGCAATTTTAGTTTCAAGGTCAGACTTTGCTATCTCACTTTGAAATCTAAGACTCACCTTTTTCCTGGTTGAAAAGAAACCTGAAGACAATCTGAGAATCACAAGAAAACAATCCTCAATGAAAATGATAATAAGACCAAGGAAGATAACATATCTGTGTGAAAGAAGGTACTGAAAGATATAAAAAGCAAACACTGAGCCAGAAGTTGTGGCACATACCTGCAATCCCAGCGCTCTCGGGACGCTGAAGCAGGAGGATCATGAGTTTGAACTTTCACCTCCATAGTCATTTCCTCAGGGCCATCTCTTGGTTCCCATGTCATGCTATCCTGCTGTTTCCAATATCTGTCATTTGCTGTGTGTGGTTATTTGACATTAATGTCCCTTTCCCTCAGCCAACTGTATAATCTTCAATAGTCACTTGGAAATATTTGTCGAAAGAAGTCTTAATTTAAGGTTTATTTCCATTCTTCTTTGAAAAACAGATTATCTAACATGTGATCAGCTTACCTGTGCCAATGGAGCCTGTTACAACACGAGTCAGAAGTGTGATCAGAAAGTTGATTGCAGAGATTCCTCAGATGAAGCTAATTGCAGTAAGTCATGTGCATGACAGGCACAGTGGTATGTTGAGTCCGGCTTGCACTGAGTTGAGAGGGGGCAGTTACAGACATCACTTTCCAAGCCCACACTCTCTGAATTCATGTTAGTGGTTTGAAATCACCCTCCAGTCAGGGGGGGGGCGATGTTGGGGAGTACTTACACCAGGGCCTTCCCTGAATTTTACCCCACTGCTTAATAAGTCTCTTGTTAAACTTGAGGTCAAATCTTCCCATGAAATGAAATAGTGAGAATGAAATTAAAATGATCTTGTTTCTTTTTCTTCTTTACCTTGTGTTCCAGCTGGGCTGTGCATGCACAATGAATTTGAGTGTGGCAATGGAGATTGTATCCCTCGCTCCTATCTATGTGACCATGACAATGACTGCGATGATAACAGTGATGAACACAATTGCAGTACGGTGATTTCCTTATGCTGGGTCATGTGGTTATGGGTATTTTGCCCCCATCAATATACCTTTTATTGTGTGTCTCAAAAAACAGTTGTTATGTTTGGCAAATTGAACCAGAAGATTATGGAAGGGCTGTAGCTCCAACCTTATTGTTGTTTGACCTGGGTTCCTTTATCCTCCAAGGATCTGTGTAGAATTGAAGAGTTACTGATAGCTTGTATTCTTTCCTTTGGGTACAGACGTACAAAGCATGATGTAGCACAGGACTCTGATAATCTTGATAGGAGAGTGAAGTTAGAAGACACCACGGAAACAGTTTACTTATGGTGGTTTACCAACTAGCAGGATCTTTCACCTACTTTGATTGGCTATGGTTGTTGAATAGTTTCAACATCTCCCTAGTTTTCTAGCAGTTATGCCTGATTTCCTTTGTGGAACCTGGGCTTCATTTCAGTGGATGCAGTAAAGAAAATGTGACACTCTGGCTCCCAGGTAATAGCTGCAGTGCTTGTGGTAAAGTTAAGTACATGCTAGCCACCGGCAGGTCTAGCATCTCAGTCACTCTACATCTGCTGTTTGGTTTTTCTCTCGAGAAACAGAATCTAGGGCCAAAGCTGCTTTTATCTTCGCCTCCTTTTTCCTCTTCTTCCTATGGAAAAAAAACCTTGTTGAGATACTCAAGGGCTTAAACTGGGGTAGCAACTTCAGTTTCTAGGAGCTGTGTGGGGGCAGTGAATGAGCACTTTGATTTTCTCCAGTAACTGCGCCTTTTCAATGTTCTGTTTCTTTCAGACTATGAGACTTGTGGTGGCAACCAGTTCACTTGCTCCAATGGCATGTGCATTAGCCAGAGCTGGGTTTGTGATGGAGATGATGACTGTCAAGACTCTGGGGATGAAGATGGATGCAGTAAGGATCAGAAAAGATTCCTACCAAGAATCATTTAACATTTTCCTTCCTTGTTAGGAATTTTCCTTGTGACAAGCATTAGGCATGCCTGGGAGATGATTAGGGATTTCGTTTGTGGGTCAGAAGGAGCTGACTCCACTAGCTTTTCTTTAAAAAGACAGAACTTGCCTGGTGTGGTGGTGCACGCCTTTAATCCTAGCACTTGGGAGGCAGAGGCAGGTGGATCTTTGTGAGTTCAAGGCCAGCCTGGTCTACAGAGTGAGTTCCAGGACAGCTGGGGCTACAGGAAGACCCTGTCTCCAAAAGACCAAAAAAACTAAAATAATAAGACAGAACTTGATGCAACATCAGTAATAACCCTCTCCTCATGAGACAGTCTCTCTCTCTCTTTCTCTCTCTCTCTCTCTCTCTCTCTCTCTCTCTCTCTCTCTCTCTCCTCTATGCCATTCCTTTCCCCCTTTAAGACTATTTATTTTACTGATGTCAAAGTTGTAAGGTAGGGCCAGGAATGGTGGCTCATGCCTCCAATTCAGGAGGCAGAGGTAGGGAGATCTTTGTGAGTTGGAGGCCAGCCTGGTCTACATAGTGACTTCTAGACCAGCCAGGGCTACACAGTGAGACCCTGTCTTAAAAACAAAACAAAACAAAAATAAGCTAGAAAAGGAAGAAAAATGGAGTTCATTGTAATGTTGTTAAAATGACTTAGGATTATGGTAGCAGTTTAATTTAGCTTTTTGTTGTTGCAAATTCTGAATTCCAGGTGAGTCACTGGTAAAGACTAGGTCACATTGGGAACTTTGGGATAGAATTTAGGATAGGCAGGTGCAGGACAGTGACTGTGTGAAGGTCATTTTAGAAGGACATCTCCAGAGGTATATGCTTCTTCACCTTGCTGTTGTTGTCAGCAGTTCTTCCAACAATTCCCAAGTACTTACACCCACTCTATACAGCAAATTGCCTCAAATATATTAAAGGTGATAACTTATTCCAGGAGCGTTCAGTGGTTTTTTGTTTTGATGTTCAAGGAAGTGGTCCTTCTATTTTTTTAGTTATAAGTTTTCTTCACTAAATAACCTTTGAACAGGTTTTTTAGTTATAAGTTTATTTCACTAAATAACCTTTGAACAGCCAAAACCCAATCTTCAGGAAATCTGGAGCTACTCTGATGGCCCTGGTTATATAATTCAAGATTAAATAACTGAATTTTCTTTTAGGGTGATGCGAGTCTAGTTTGACAATTTGGGTCTACGTTTCCCACTTAAGAGTGCAGTTAGGGGCTGTCTACTTCAGAAAGACTAGAATTTAATTCCATTTTGTCATTTCTTAGGATCTCAGTTAGAAGTCACAATTTGATCACAATAAATGGGTCATCTGGATTTCTATTTACTACCTGGTCTATATCTTCTCTTAGCCATGGATTGCAAAAAGTTGGCACAACCTAGGGTGGTCTATAACTCTCTTTTAACATTTTTTTGAGCATTTCCTACATAACCTTTATTCCCTCATAGGTAGCAGTCAACATCGTGATACATGTTACCCAAGAGAGTGGGCTTGCCCAGTGTCTGGACGGTGTATCTCAATTGATAAGGTTTGTGACGGGGTTTTAGACTGCCCAGGAGGAGGAGATGAAACCAATGCCACCAGTGGAAGACAGTGTGGTAAGTGTGGAGATATACATGGACAACTGTCAGCCTTTCTTTCTCCTTTCCTTTTCCTTTCCTTCTTTCTTTCCTTCTTTCCTTCCTTCCTTTCCTTTCCTTTCTTTGCCAGACTGCTTTTGGTGTTTCTTGAGTAAAGAACCTCAAAGGCATCTCCACAGAGTACCTTGACTACAGGCTTGCCTATACAAGCTCAGTGATGTGTCAGAAGGTTGAAATAAAAGCTTGGGTTGACATAGGTTTGCTTTCACAATGGCGGAAAGAGCAGACCCTGTCACTCAGTTTTAAGACTCTGCTAAGCTGTGTTTCATAATGAATGCACTGACCACAGATGTCACTTGGCTTGAGCCTGGAAGGGAATAGACAAATATTTGCCATCTTTTGATAAGGGTACTTAAAAAAATTATGTCTTTCTTTCAACAGGGAAATTTGTTTTAATGACAGTTGTGATGATTCTACTGTTGTGTTGCTAGGGATCCAATCTTGGAATCTATGCACATCAGGCAAGCAGCCTGTCTACTGAACTATGTCCTTTGTGGAGTTTTGGTCTTATACTTATGAGGAAAAGGTACTTCTTGGGAGTACCAAGAAAAAAAAAAAAGAAAGCTGGTTCCTAGGATATATGTTATTTTTCAGTGGTCCTTAAGATAGGTACTTTGAGGTGTTTTCGTTTGTTTGTTTGTTTTGTTTTTTGTCTTTTTGATACAGGGTCTCCCTTTAGTCCCAGCTGGCCTGGAGCTCACTATGTAGACCAGGCAGGCCTTGAACTCACAGAGATCTGCCTGCTTCTGCCTCCTAAGTGCTAGGATTAAAGGTGTGCATTATTTTCTAGTAAAATTGAATTGACCATACTGTATTATTTGATATTGTATACTTGTACTTGTTTGTGTAGAAATTTCCTGGAGTAATTAAAAATTATTTTTTATGACAGAACATTATTCTGCTTTCACCAGTAAGTCCATCAACTCTGAGGATACCTTGATCTCATCAGTTGTTCATTAACTAAACTGGTGATTGTACAGAAGTGTAATTCCAAGACCCCCCATGTTGACAGTACTTGTCATATTTAAATATGTTGACAGTACTTGTCATATTTAAATATGTTAAAACTATGGCTGCCACCTCCCTCCATCTACTTGGAGGTTTTATTATTAAAGCTTAAAAATAAATAAAAGATATATAGTCATTGCTCCAGGTTTAGAAAAGAGACATTAACAAAAAGAAAATATATATTCTCCTGAAATCCCACTGTTGGAAGTGAGCCATGATTAGCATTTTTAGGGTGTATTATTGGTCTAGTCACTTGAGAGTTCATTGAACTTTCCACCACCTAGACACAGATTGTGACCTGCAGGGGGGATTACTATACCAGATTTCAAACTATATCACAGAGCTATAGTCACAAAACCAGCATGGCACTGCCACAAAAATAGACCCATAGATCAACGGAACAAAATCGAAGACCCCAAATTGACTACATACAATTTCAGCCACCTGATATTTGAAAAAGGGGTCAAGATCACTCAATGGAGGAAAGGCAGTCCCTTCAGAAAATGGTGCTGGCACAACTAAACCACAACTTAAGGAAGAATGAAACTAACCCCCTACCTTTCGCCTTGTTCAAAAACCAACTCCAAATGGACCAAAGACCTCAGTGTGAAACCTGAAACTCTGAATATATTAGAGGAAAACATTGGTAGTAACATACAAGATGGAGTAGGAAAAGACTTTCTAAATCAAACAGTAGTTGCTCAGGAAATAAGGTCTGGTCAACAATCAATTAGTGCGGCCCATTAAACACAAAAAAAAAAAAAAAACAAAAAAAGAACACACTAACTGAACAACACAGCTACAATTTTTATAACATTTAAAAAGAGCTATACAAAGAATGAAGCATTTGTTATGTAACAGTGCACTAAGGTTTGACAGTGAAACACTTCCCCACTCTATACATGTGACTTTTACTAATGGAGAAAGATATCNAAAAAAGAAAAATACCTGAACACAGCACTAATTATAACATTTAAAAAGAGCTATACAAAGAATGAAGCATTTGTTATGTAACAGTGCACTAAGGTTTGACAGTGAAACACTTCCCCACTCTATACATGTGACTTTTACTAATGGAGAAAGATATCAGGTCTTGTCCAGAGACTGTCCACCCAGCATTGCTTTTGCTCTTCTCTGCTTAGGTACCAGTGCCTGCTCTGTCTTAAACTGTGAGTACCAATGCCACAAGACACCAGACGGAGGGCAGTGTTTTTGTCCCCCAGCCCATATCATCAACCCCAACGACACCCGTACTTGCATTGGTAAGTGGCAGCTGGGAGCTCCTATGCTTCATCTCAGTGCACTGAGTGACCGAAAACTCTGACCTCAGGGCTTTGGGCTTGTGGATGGCAGTCAGAAACCTGGGCAGCCAGGACCTTTAACCCGGAGAAACTTTTTCAAGGTGACAAGCTAAAGAGTGGCTTTGTGATGGGGACACTGACTTGCTACACACACCTGCCCACTCCCGAAGGTGGCCATGGCAGCCCTGTCCTATTTTCTTTTGAAATATTTGGAGGCTTTGGATGTGCTAATTTTAAAATTTTGTTCTTAAATTAGCACACATAGTGCTAAGTTTTATTATGGCATTTTCAAACAAAATTTGTTTTCTTTCTCCTCCCATTGTCTCCTCATTCACTTCCCTGACTACTATTATACCCTTCCACCCAGCCCATAACCTCCTTTCTGTGTTCACATGTTGCCCCACATCCACAGCCTCTCTTCCATTCTCATGGTTTCTTTCTAGTGTCATGGTCTATTCTCACACTCGTAGCCATATATAAACATGAATGGAAACATCCTAAGCTGGGGTGTGGAGCCATGCCGGGTTTTGATACTGAAAACATGCACAAGGAATACTTTCATGGGCCAGTGGTTCTCCAGATGCTGGCTGCTGAGCCTGATGACCTGAGTTCAATTCCCAGAACCTACATGGTAGATGCAGGTTGTCCTCTGGTCTCTACATGTTGATGGCATGTACGCACTCATAGACACATAAATGAATAAATGAAAAGCTTTTCTTCTGAAAAAATTTCACTACAATTTGGCAAAAAATAAATAATTTGCATAAACCTAATGAAGTTATTTTGGTTTCACTTTCAGCATCGGGCTTTTACTATAACTGAACCTTCTTGAATAGAGTTGATCTTCATAACTACTCAGAGCTAGGAGGAGATTTGGATTCCCCAGAAAGGAAGTCTTTTATTTTAATTTATATTGTTAAATTTTTTTTTATTACTTCCACCCTCCCCTTCTCCCAGGTCTTTCCAAGTCCCCCTCTATATTTTGTAATTTCTTCCTTATTTTTTGTCTCTCTCTCTCTCTCACACACACACACACACACACACACACACACTACTGAGATTAGTGTATGTTTAGGGCTGACCACTAGGGATTGGACAACCTATCAGGGAGCTTGTCAACTGGTGTAGTCGTTACAAAGATCTTGCTTAGGCAATCATATTATTTCATAGGTGTGGCTTCTCTGTCTTGTCTAGAAGATGCAACCTGGAAGCATGTGTCTTGGTGCACTTTCCGTCCTGCAAGTCTTAGATGGAAAGGTTGCATTGTAGATGTATCAGTTGGGGCTGGGGCCCCCAGGCTCACTATTCTCTGCATTTTGACTTGTTGTAGATCGTTGTAATAGAGATCCACCTGTTGCAAAAAGAAGCTTCTTTGATGAGGGCTGAGAGTTATACTTGAAATAAGGCATTGGACTTCTAGAGGAATTCTTTTAAAAACATTCAGGAGGAATCAGTATGAAGCAAAATTGGAATTGTTTAAAAATTAAATTGTGTGTGTGTGTGTGTGTGTGTGTGTGTGTGTGTGACGTGTGTGACGTGTGGTGTGTGTGTGTGTGTGTAGCACTCTGATAATGTGTATCTCCTCCTAACAGGAATGATAGTGAAGAATTTTCATGAGGTTATTTAGCATATGATTATCATTTTTTAAAGACTTATTTTAGCTTTTAGTTGTGTGTGTGTGTGTGTGTGTGTGTGTGTGTGTGTGTGACGTGTGTGGTGTTTGGGCAAGGGGCCCTGCCACAGTCCACATGTAGAGATCAGAGGGAACGTTGCGCAGTTGACTCTTCGCTTCCACTTTTAGCTGGTTCCGGGGATGGAGCTCGGGTTGCCAGTTTGCTGGGCAGGAATCTCTACCCACTGAGGCAGCTTCCTGGCCTTTAACTTGGAATTCTTTCTTTTTTAAATTTTAAACTTTTTCTTAATATAATGCTTTTATTGATGTTTTGTGTATTTCAGACATCATTTTTCAGTTCAATTTAGACATATTCCCCTTTCCCTCCTTCTCACCCCACCCCAGATCATGCATTCTGCCATTACTGTCCTGCATCTTTCTCTCAGTCTTTTTTAAAATTTTATTTATTTATTTTTTTATGTGTATGAATGTACTGTCTGCATGTAGGTTTGTGCACCCGTGTCGTGCAGTGCTGCGGAGGTCAGAAGAGGGTGTCAGATTCCCCCGGAACTGGAGTTACAGACGGTTCTCAGCTGCCATGTGGTTGCTGGGGATCAAACCCGGGTCCTCTACAAGAGCAGTTGGTGCTCTTAACTGCTAGGCCATCTCTAGAGCTCCTCAGTCTTTTTTTTTTATGTTTAGGAATTCACATTTTCCTCCTTTAACTTTATATTACTCTAAAATATAAATACATGCTTTCTACCCATATATAGTAATTACAGAGTCTGAAAATAAATGGTAGGTTGATTCTAGAGCCTGTTAATAGATTTACATTATAACAACATAGTTGCTTTCAGATAAACACAAATATAACAATAATGTTGCTCAGCTTGCCTTTCAATGGGGGGTTTGATGTTAGCATCCACAAATGAGGGAAACCATTTGCTGTCTCCCTCCCACCCCCCCAGACTGTGTTACTTCACTTAGCATAATGTCTTTGATTTCCATCCATTTACCTGCAAAGTTCATGATGTCATCTTTCTTTACCACTGAATAGTTCTCCATTGTGTAGATGTACCACATTTTTGTCATCAACTTGGCTGTTGAGGGGCATTTGGGTTGGTTCCAGCTCTTTACTGTTGTGAAGAGAGCTGCAGTAAACATGGATGTGCATGTATCTTTGCAGTAGGATAAGTCTTTGAGGTATATACCCAGGAGTGGTATGATTGGGTCAGGCGGTAGGCTCATTTTGAGTCTTTTAAGGGTCCTCCACACTGCTTTCCATATTGGTTGTACAAGTTTACATTCCCACCAGCAGTGGAAGCTATAGACCCATCTCATTAATGAACATAGATGCAAAAATTCACAACAAAATACTTGCAAATCACATAGAGACCCACATCAAAAAGATCATCCATCATGACCAAGTTGGATTCATACCAGAGATGCAGGGATGGTTCAACATATATAAAGCAATAAATGTTATAAAACACAAAATGGACTGAAAGACAAAAAACACATGATCATCTCAATGATGCAGAAAAACCCTTTGACAAGATCTAGCATCCCTTCATATTTAAAGTCCTAGAGGGAATTGGACTGAAGGGAACCTTCCTCAACATGATCAAAGCCATTTACAGCAAACCCACTGCCAACATCATCCTAAATGGAGAAAAATTGGAACCATTTCCTTTAAAGGCAGGAACTTGGCAAGTCTGCCCCCTGTTGCCATGCCTTTTCAACATAGTGCTTGAAACACTTGCTAGGGCAATAAGGCAAGAAAAGGAAATGAAAGGAATACTAATTGGAAAAGAGGAAGTTAAGCTATCCCTTTTTGCAGATGATATGATAGCTTACCTTAGGGATGCTAAAAACTCCACCAGAAGACTTCTAGAAATAATTACGTGTTTCAGCAAAATGGTGGGATACAAAATTAACCTAGAAAAATTGGTAGCCTTTCTTTACACCAACAATAAACAAGTGGAGAAGGAATATAAGAAGATCTTCCCACTCACAATAGCCTCCAAAATAATAAAATACCTGGGAATTCTTTTTTTAAAAAATATTTTATTATCCCCCTGGCAATGGGCAAAGAGACACCTCTTTGGTGGTGGTGTTCTTTTTTTTTTTTTTTTNGTGCAATGCCGCGGAGGTCAGAAGAGGGTCTCAGATTCCCCTGGAACTGGAGTTCTCCTGGAATTGGAGTTACAGACGGTTCTTAGCCGCCATGTGGGTGCTGGGGATCGAACCCGGGTCCTCTGCAAGAGCGTCGGTGCTCTTAACCGCTAGGCTATCTCTCCAGCCCCGGTGGTGGTGTTCTTAAAAAAATTTATTATTTTCATTTTTGTGTGTGAATGTATTGCCTGAATGTATGTAAGTGCACCTATGTTGTGCAATGTCCAGGGAGATCAGAAGAGGGTGTTGAAGTTCCTAGACTGGAGTTATAGACAGTCGTTAGCTACTGTGTGGGTGCTGGGCCTGGGTCCTCTGGAAGAACAGCCAGTGCTCTTTTTTAAAAATTTTATTTATTTCTGTATGCGTATGGATGTGCTGTCTGCATGCAGGCTTATGTACCCGTGTCGTGCATGCCACAGAGGTCAGAAGAGGGTGTCGGATTCCCCTGGAACTGGAGTTCTCCTGGAATTGGAGTTGCAGACAGTTCTTAGCTGCCATGTGGGTGCTGGGGATCGAACCCGGGTCCTCTGCAAGAGCAGTCGGTGTTCTTAACCGCTAGGCTATCTCTCCAGCCCAAGCCAGTGCTGTTAACCACTGAGCCATCTCTCAAGCCCCTGGAACTTTTGATAAATTAAGAAAAGCTGAAGTTTTATATTCAGTAAAGTAATCTAATTGAAGCCTTGTGATGTTCAAGCTAGTTTAATTGTTTTCTTCCCTCCCTCTCTCCCTTCCTCCCTCCCTCCCTCCCTCCGTTCCTCCCTCCCTCCCTCTCTCTTTTTTCTTTTCTACATCAGGTGGTCTAGGCTGGCTACAAAAATCTCAATCCCCCAGCCTCTACCTACTAAATTCTGAGTTTATAAGACTGTACTATTTTACTCAGCTAATTTAGGTTTTTAAATACCAGGATTATAGCCCAAAGTATGATTGTGACCCATGTGTTCTTCTTAAGTAGCTGTATTTGGCCTGATGTGTTAAAGTGGGTCTCCTGGTTCAGTGGCTTATACCAATAATCCCAGCACTTGGGAAATAGAGGCAGGAGGATCATGGGTTCAAGGTCATCCTTGGCTACATAGTGGGTTTGATACCAGCCTGGGCTATATGAATGCCCTGGGTTCAGCCTGACAGATCCTGGAGACTGAGAAATCAGTAACTTACTATAAACATCCTCCAGGTTTCTAATAATTTCAAAAAATTTTATAGAGAAAATATTCTCTGACACTGAGATGGTTGGGGCATGTTTGATTCTCAGTGCACTGGGAATTCAGTCAAGGATTCAAGTGGCCCCCACAGACCTGTCCTCACCTGGCAGGTAGAGCTCTCTAACTGTAGGCACTGCTCCAGCTCCCTGACGCCCCTGTGTGGGCGGCATCCCATTTTGTGGGCTGGAGCTCATCTGTGGGGTGCGACTGCCCTTTGTCTTTGGCAGGTGTCTGGCTTCTCTGCTCCCTTTGGCTGTCACCATGCTGCCAACT
Source organism: Rhizomys pruinosus (assembly GCA_009823505.1). Taxonomy (NCBI): domain Eukaryota; kingdom Metazoa; phylum Chordata; class Mammalia; order Rodentia; family Spalacidae; genus Rhizomys; species Rhizomys pruinosus. Next base: position 1,429,266 of record VZQC01013896.1, read on the forward strand.
GGACTTCAAGTCTTTTCGTTCTCCAGGCATTTTCCCTTTTCTTAGTAGAGAAGGAATTCCGGAAGCCACACTCTCAGTATTATATCAGCTTTTCTTTCACAAACCCCTAAGTGAAGCTGGAGCTCAGCTGTCTTGCTTGGAAACAAAGTGATTATTCTTACAGTATTCCCTGGTTCAGTCCTGTGATGCCCACGACCTGTTCTTGGGCTTTTTTTTCTCCCATTTTAGAGCTCAGATTGCACATTTTCTATCTTTATAATATGTAAGTCTGTGAGGAACTGAGCCTTATATTTCCAAGTATCTAGAATTTCTTAAATGTCAGAGGTTCAAACCACTTCAAATTTTTTATACTGCTTTAAGAAATTAAAAGCTAGAGCTTCAATAAAACATTGGCTTTGGAAAAAAAAAAGAAATTAAAAGCTGATATAGCGAGGTTATTGTGTTGTCAGATTTTACATGTTGCTTGCTAATGATATGATGCAGAAAAATGGCCTCATTGTGCTGTGCAAATCAATTGGGTTTTATCAAACACATTCAGTTTGAAGTGCTATAGAAGCAGCGTCGTGCAAAGCAGAGGCACCAGTTCCACTACAGGCATCCTTCAGCCCTCCCAGCTTCTGGGACATTACTACAGACGACCTCATTTGAAGATAAGCTCAAAAGTCTACATTGGCAGGGCTTTGTGACTGGAAGGTTTGCCATGCACAGAGACCTTTTCTTTGACCTTCCCAGGCCTTTAATAATGCCTCTGAGTTTTGAAGCTGGCTTAATTCTTATTTCATATTTGTTTCAAAGATGACATTGTTTCTCTTTGTGAAGAGAATTCTCATTTAAGTATACGGCATTATAAAACCAGATAGACTCATTTAAGCTGAGTTGAAATTTTAAGGGAATTGTTTTAATTTGTCCTCTCAAACATTTCAATCCAGCTTCAAGTTTTGGAGACTCTCCACCAAATACCTCAGTGGTAATCAAGAATAAAATCAAGTAATCTCGACACGAAATCTGGTGTCTTTCCACCATTCATTGGTCCCTGCTCGTCTTGACCTGGCAGTGGAACCTCTGTGGCATTTAGGAACAGTTTACTGCACTCATTGTTTCTGATTGACAGGACATGCTGTTTGCTGACAGATGACATTGTGGTGCAGGGTCAGGGCAGGGAGGTCATTCAGCATGGGTGGAGGGTGGGGGGAGGCGTTCACACAGCCAGATAGACCAGAGGTATCCCAAGCTGCCTAAGCTGAGGAGAGTTTTTAAATTAAGTTTCAAAGCAGTATTTGTTGGTAGGGGGTAGCAAAGAATAAGAAGGGAAGAGAAATAGGTGAAGGTCACAGGATATGTGTGTGTGTGTGTATGTATGTTTTTGATGTAGTTTCCACCATCTTACCCTCTTTCATGGAAAGAAATCTTCAATTCTACTTTCCATTTTCTTATCTTTATTTGACTGATGATAGATAGATATTTAATTAGTCTTCATTTTTCACCATAGGGCTCTAAAGAATACAATTTTTTTGTTGTTGTTGTTGCTTCTTTTGAGATATGGTCTCACCTTTTAGCCCTGGCTGGCTTGGTATTGATGCCCAGCAAAGGATTTGATATCTTATTCAGTTATTAAAATGGCAATAATGAGGCTGGAGAGATGGCTCAGCGGTTAAGAGCACTGACTGCTCTTGCAGAGGACCCGGGTTCCATTCCCAGCACCCACATGGCAGCTGAGAACCGTCTTTAACTCCAGTTCCAGGGGAATCTGACGCCCTCTTCTGACCTCTGCAGCCTGGCACAACACAGGTGCACAAACCTACATGCAGACAGTACATTCATACACAAACAAAAATAAATAAAATTAAAAAAAATAAAAAATTGTTAAAAAATGGCAATAATTGCCAGGTATGGTGGTGCAGGCCTTTAGTCCCGGCACTAAGCAGAGGCAGGCAGATCTCTGTGAGATTGAGGTCAGCCTGGTCTACATAGTGAGTACCAGGCCAGCTGGGGCTACACGGAAACCCTGTCTCAAAAAGACGCGTTCACACACCAAAGGGCAGTAATGTCACACACTTATTCAAATCTGTAATGCACTCAAAGCACGGATGATAGGAAAGATAGTTGTACCTCAGATGCCATGTTCTAAGTTCACCCTTAGTTTTCTTCTGCCATTCAGACTCCTGCTGCCACCTGACACCAGACCATTAGCTGTATAGTCTCATGGGTTTTGCAATCCAAACTAGACAGTGGCAGGGCTGGAGAGGTGGCTCAGCAGTCAAGACCACTGGCTGCTCTTGGAGAGGACCCAGGCTTCATTCCTAGCCCCCACATGGCAGTTAAGAATCATCCATAACTCCAGTTCCAGAGGAATATGACACTTTCTTCTGACCTCCATGGGCATTGCATGACATGGGGGCACTTATACTCATACACAAAAAATAATAAAATATTGAAAAATATTAGTATATTAGTCAGTAGGCTACTGAGATGTTTTAATGAATAAAGCCTGACAAGCTGAATTCCATCTCTGGGACCCACATGGGAAGAGAACCAATTCTTGAAAATTGTCCTCTGTCCTCCACACACACCTCTGTACACAGGATGTGGAATGTGGTGCATGAACACACACAAAAATAAATGTAATTGACATTGTGGCAGGTTGAGGACAAATACCATTCTCAGTGAGGTGATGCCTCTGGTCAGATGGAGTTTTCTTGGGGTAGAAGTTGAAGACATAGAGATTGTCTATGAGGGCCTTGCATTTCCACGTGGGCTTTTACCTTCTTGCACCCAGATTGGATAATAATAATAATAATAATAATAATAATAATTTTTACTTTGGTTAGTTACAGTCATTGGCAAGAACGATTTGCTTGGCTGATGTTGCTGTGTTTGGTCTGGAAGGAAAACTGGAACATTAGCTTGATCCCAGGGCTGCTATGGGCTTTTCTTGTTGGAAGTCATGGGATGACAGGGGACCCAGCAGGCTTTGTAGAACTTGGATAATGACTATAGTGAAATCAGATCTGGAGAGTTCTAGACCCAAGGGTACAATGCTTTCAGAATTTATAATCTCAGTGATTTCCTAATGCCAAAGGGCATGGGAGCCCTGCAGGCTGAGGCTGTGGATATCATACTTCTAGGAGAAAAGAGTAGGGGATAGTTACATAGAGAGGGGTCATAGACATGGAAGATATTTGACAGTAACTAGTCTACCAGGGATAGGACAATTTGTACATCCCTTAAATCTTCCAAACATTAAGAAAGACTCTTTCAAGTTCTTATATCCCCCATGTTGTTTATGTCATTTATATTACTGAAACTCTTTTTTTGTACAGTAGAACTGAGATTTGGGGGGGGGCAGTGGACATCTCTTATGTAAGGAACATTCGATAAACACTTATTTAATGTATGAATAATTAATGAACAAGCAGAAAATCTTTTTCATCTCAGATCATTTTAATGTTGGTTATGACTTTGAAATCAAAGGAGACACAGCTGTGTAAGTTAAAACTTTCTAAATATTTTATTTTCAGCCACAGAGTATCTTCTTAAAGAGCCAAGTGTAAGGCAAGTCCAAATTCTCCAGAAATAGTGCTGCCTAATAGAACTTTGTGGATAATGTAAATGTTCCTGGACCTTCACTGTTCTGTACCCAGCAATCCTATGTAGCTATTGAGGACAGACATGGCTAGGAAAGTGAGCTATTGATCCCATTATCTAAATATAAGTTTAAGTGGCCATAGAGGATAAATGGCTACTATTTGGAAAGCACAGTTTCAAGGAGAAACGTATATAGCAAAATTTATGTACAGTGTAAGGCAATATTAATAAATGAAACATAAGAACACCGGTCTGTGGGTGCAATAATGCTGCGCTTCTGTGAACGTGACCTTTTGTGTAGATTTTTAAAGATGATTTAAATGCTGTTGGATTTTCCTTTGATGAAGCATACCTGTTGTAAGTTTTGGCTTCTTCATGTGTCTTTGTGTGCCTTGGAACCGTTCCAACCTCTAGAGGCTACTTCTTTGGATAAGAACATAACTATATTCTCGGGTATCATGTCCAAGGCTTCTGTGTGGGGATACTCAGGAAATGCTGAGGACCATGATTACTAGCATGTTTTTCTCTGTGTCAGCTTTTGATGATTGCCAGATATGGGGGATCTGTGACCAGAAGTGCGAAAACCGGAATGGCCATCACCAGTGCGGCTGTGAGGATGGGTACATCTTGGAACGCGGGCAGCACTGCAAAGCTAACAGCTCCTGTGAGTAAATGATGGACTGTGTATCTCTGAACAATTATCTTCAGACACCTTCTCCATAGCTTATGGAAACAGAAATATCAGCACTTACATTGTGGTGAGGGTTTATTATCTATCACAACTCACAGGTGGTCCCTACTTTGGAAGAATATACTATACTTTTAGAAAGGACCAATTTATGATTTAATGGTGACCATTACTAATTTTTTCCCCTATCTTTTATTTTTTTGAGCACTGGGGATTCAACCTCGGGTCATAGGCATACACTCAACCTCTGAGCAATAGCTCTAACCCTTATTACTAATTTTTAATGGCTTCTTTATTGCCCCAGTCCATTGTGTCATGAATGGTCAAGTTATTTTGTCTGTCACACATGTAGTTGACAACTATCTATAGAAATAATTTTGAAATTGTTTATACAAAATTTAGAAGGTATTTAAAAATGGGCATGATAGTTTTTTATGTGAATGCTTACATTCTGGGTGTTTTGTGGGAATCAGTGTAAATTTCTGTCACCATGTATTTCTGGGTAGCCCCTCCTCACCCTTCTTCTGTCTCCTTCATTCCTTCCACTGAGGTTCATACCCAGGCCTTAACTCTTTTATTTTAATTTTTAAAATATTTATTGTTTTTCATCTTATGTATATTTGAGTGTATTGCCTGCATGTAAGTGCACCCCTGCCATGCAATGCCTGCCGAGGTCAGAAGAGGGCACCAGATTCCCCAGGAGCTGAAGTTACAGATTGTTAGCCGCTATGTGGGTGCTGGGAATCGAACCCGGGTCTTCTGCAAGACTAGCCGTGCTCTTAACCACTCCAGCCCCCCCAACTCTTTAAATGAAAAAAGTTATTTATTTTTATTTTATGTGTATGAGAGTTTTGCTGTATGTATATAAGGGCACCTGTGCATGCAATGTCTGTGGACCCTGGAACTGGAGTTACAGAAGGTTGCTGGGAACAGAAGCCATGATCTCTCCAGTGCTCTGAGCCATTGTTCCAGCTCCCTTAACTCTTCACACTTGAACCTTCAGCATTTATGTGCCTTCTCAACCTGCACTGCTCATGTGATGCAATGAATGGTCCATTTCCTAGCTTCACATACTTCTTGTGCAGATGGTTTTTAACAATTACAGTTATCCTTCTTTGAATTGGTCATATGCTCATGTTCAGTCTGGTGTGCTGTCATAGGCTTGTAATCCCAGCAGTTGGGAAGTTAGGCAGGAAGATCAAGAGTTAAAGGTCATCCTCAGCTACTTAATGAGTTTGAGGCCAACCTTGGACTACATGAGATCTTGTCTTTAGTAAACACAATTAAAAAATATTTATGGTCAAAAATCATTCATCTCTTGTGCATCCATCCTTGATTCCTCCTCCCAAGCTTTAATTCCTGTCTTCCATGGAAAATTGGCATTTCTCCATTTCAGCACTAGAAAGTTTAAAGTAGCGTAAATAAAAGAGGCATTATGGATTGTTTTGATTTATTTATTTTATTTTTTTAATATATATTTTTTATTTATTATTTTTTATGTGTATGAGTATATTGTTTGCATGTAGGTTGGTGCACCTGTGTCGTGCAGTGCTGTGGAGGTCAGAAGAGGGCGTCGGATTCTGCTGGAACTGGAGTTAAAGACGGTTCTCAGCTGCCATGTGGGTGCTGGGAATCGAACCCGGGTCCTCTGCAAGTGCAGTCGGTGCTCTTAACCGCTGAGCCATCTCTCCAGCCCCAATTTATTTTAAATTTGTGCATATGAGCATTTTGCCTGCATGTGTTGCACATCCATGCAATGCCTGCAGAGGCCGAAGAGGGCACCAGATTCCCCTGGAACTGGAGGTATCCATGGTTATTAGTCACAGTGCTGGTGCTGGGAACTGAACCCAGGTCTTCCCCCAAGAACAGCAAGCGCTCTTAACTATGGAACCATCTCTCCAGTCCCCTAATTATATATATTTAACTCTATTTTAATATATGTACTAGTAAACTATGCCCACAGTTCTGTATTTCGCTAATGTCACTTAGTGTATTTTCAGGAGTTTTCTGTATCAGCACACAATGGTCTTCCTCTTTTGTGGCATTTTTTTTTTTTTTTTGTAGCCCATGCTGGCCTGGGACTCACTATGTAGCTCATGGTGACTTCAAACTTGGAGCAATTGTCCTGCCTCAGCAGCCTCTTGAGTGCAGTTACAGGAATGAACCACCACTCTGTGTGTCAATTTTTTTATTGTGTCATAATATTCCATCCACAACTTTTTAACTACCTCTCTCCTGATGGACTGCTAATCCTATCTTTAGTGACTATAAATAAGACTTCAGTGAGCAACGTAATCATACACAGAGCAGGTTTTTCACTGAGTAATCTTGGAAAACATGTTCTGTATTTAAAGAACAGGAAGGTACACGTGGCAGTGAGGTGTCCAAATCATCAGATTGCTTCATCATGTGCTTCCTATGGTCTCTGTAGTGCCATTACAACTGCATTGGACTAGTGGGTAGGACACTTGGATTCCTGCCAGACCCTATCCCTAATCATGTGATTCAGGGACGCTTGGTCAGTTATCTTGGTGCCTCAATTTGCCCACCTAAAATAGGTAAAATTATCATTCTCTGCCCCAGAGTTTTATTTTAGATTCAAATAAGACATATAGAAGCTAACTTTAAAAAACCAAGCATCTCCCTTGTATGTTCCTCCCCTGTCCTTGCTTACCAGAGAGACTGACAATTCTTTCTTCTTCACATGCAGTCAGCCCAGCCGCTATTATTTTCTCCAATGGTCGGGATTTGGTAATTGGGGATCTTCATGGAAGAAGCTTCCAGGTTCTAGTACAGTCTAAAAACCGTGGTGTGGCTGTGGGTGTGGATTTTCACTATCAGCAGCACAGAGTGTTTTGGACAGACACCGTGCAAGATAAGGTAAATAGAAACTTCTAGAGTATAGGTTGGGAGCTGAATAGAACCTAAAGCACAAAGTGTTGATAGCTTTTCATTTTGGGGGGAGTAGAGGGGAAAATTCCTTTGTTTTCTAACAAAAAAGGCCCTTGAGATGTTTTATGTTAATCAGCACCTTTCCATGCTATACTATTACATGTGACCTATTGAACAAAGACGCCTATTATATGGATTAGCCTTGAGCAACTTTTAATTTTATTCACAAAGGAGTCCAAAAGACTAATTAAAAGAAATAGTAGACTTTCTTTCAAACTTAGATATTTTTGAAGCTTGATCACTTAAAATATATATAAAAAAAATACTTTGCCTTCCTGGATGATAAAAATCAGATTTTTGCTTGCGTCTTTTACACGGAACTGTGATTGAGGGTTGGGTAAGAGATGTTGTTGGCAGTACTTTATGCAATGGCCGAAATTTCATTATATTGTTTTACTTAGAGAGTGATTGGTCTCATTGTTATTTTGAATACAATACAGATTTTAAAACAATTTTTAGAGATTACTAAAGAGTTGTGAAATTTTATTATTACAGTTCCTTTAATTTGTGACCAATTATGCATGAATTTAAATAAAATTTAATTAAATGATAACATTTTTTTTAAGTTGAAAATTTTGAGAATTAGCAATTATGATTTGGATATAACTAAAAGTGAAAACAAACCACTACCATCTCCACTGAAAGCATCTATACTCTGGTTAAATAAAAAAAAAAAAACCACATTAGTTTTAGTTTTATGTGCATGTGTCTGTTTATGGGTGTTTGTATGTTGAGTGCAGGTTCCTATGGAGGCCAGAACAGGATGTCAGATGCTCTGGAGCTGGAGTTACAGGTGGTTGTGAGAACTGATTGGATCCTCTAGAAGAGCAGCAAATGCTCTTAACCAATGAGAGTTCTCTCCAGCCCTTCTATTTAAATTCTAATAACCACCAAAAATGAGAAATGCAGGCTTAAAATAAAAATAAAGCAAAACAAATGCTACAAAATTCAATCATGTATTTGTCTTATGAAAGAAGCTCATGGGGCTGGAGAGATAGCCTAGCGCTTAAGAGCACCGACGCTCTTGCAGAGGACCCGGGTTCGATCCCCAGCACCCACATGGCGGCTGAGAACCGTCTGTAACTCCAATTCCAGGAGAACTCCAGTTCCAGGGGAATCCGAGACCCTCTTCTGACCTCCGCGGCATTGCACAACACGGGTGCACAGACCTGCATGCAGACTGTACATTCATACACATACAAAAATAAATAAATAAATAATAAAAAAAAGAAGCTCATTTTCTCATTAACTCACAATGTAAAATATAACGGCAAGCCTTAATCTCTATCTCTATCTATCATCTATCTATCTATCTATCTATCTATCTATCTATCTATCTATCTATCTATCTCTCTCTCTCACACACACACACACACACACACATACTCTCATATACTAAATGAAGCATAGGAATACAGGGTGTGAGATCAAGCTTACAATGTGTAATGACTGTGGCTTTTCTTTTAGGTTTTTTCAGTTGACATTAATGGCTTAAATATCCGAGAAGTTCTCAATGTTTCTGTTGACACTCCAGAGAATCTGGCTGTGGACTGGATTAATAATAAACTTTATCTGGTAGAGACCAAGGTCAGCCGCATAGATATGGTAAATTTGGATGGAAGTCATCGCGTGACTCTTATAACTGAAAACTTGGGCCATCCTAGAGGAATTGCCGTGGACCCAACCGTGGGGTGAGTGACATGAGCGCTCCCATTCCCGCCCCTGTCCCTGAATGCCCACCCCCCACTGGGTTAATTGGAGGTTAATTATGATTTCTTTTAGTTTCTGTACTCTAGAATCCATGTGTATTTGATTTTTGTGCATGGAAGCTTTAAGAGTTCATTAAATATTTTTCACCATAAGAAACGTAATCCAAGCACAGCTACTGGTGTATGGGAAATACTTGATGTGTTATGAATTTTGTTCTTAGTTGTTGGTGCATTTGCTTTGCTGTGGGCTCCGATTTACTATGATGAATTACTGCCATCAACCCTACTGTCATTCACCCCGATTACAATGCACTAGTTGAAAAGACTTTGAAAGAGGGAAAACCATTTGAAGATTTCTTTATGGCACCTTCTTGCTATACTCAGGGTTGAGATATCATGCTAATTATCTCATTACAACTTGTTCAGGGTGAGTCAACCTACAAGTTGACCCACCCTTCAGGTTTAAATGCAAATGTTCTGGATCCCCATATTTGAGAAGAGTTTTGGGGGCTAAGTTTAGAATTTCTGATTACTTACCTGTTGAGTACTGTGATTATTCTGCTGTGTCAGCTTCCCTTCCTTAAAGCATAGAAATGTTCTGGGGGTTGAGGGGAGGATTAAGTGTGATAGCTCTAGAGCTCTTTTTTTTTTTTTTTTTTTTTTTTAAGCTTTTTTTTTTTTTTTTTTTACATGTGATGTTAATGTCTGCCAGCATGTATGTATGTGCACCACGTGTATGCAGTGCCCAAGGAGGCTAGAAGCCAAAACCTGAGTACTGAGAACAGAACCTGGGACCTCTGCAAAAGCAGCAAGTTCCCTTAGCCCCTGAAGCATCTCTCCAGCCCTTGAGAGGTCTTTCAAAAATGGTCTTATTGCCAGGCGTGGTGGCGCACGCCTTTAATCCTAGCACTCAGGAGGCAGAGGCAGGCAGATCTTTGTGAGTTTAAGGCCAGCCTGGTCTACAGAGTGAGTTCCAGGACAGCTGGGGCTACAGGGAGACCGCCGAAAAAAAAAGACAAAAAAAAAAAAAAAAAATGGACTTATGCAGGGTGTGGTGGTGCAACCTTATTCAGACTGGAGGCAGGTGGATCCCTGAGTTCAGGGCCAGCCTGGGCTACATAGAGAGTTCCAGGACAGCTGAGGCTACAGGGAGACCTGTCTCAAAAAACAAAAAAAAAACAAAAAAAAAAAATCAAAAAACCAACACCAACAACCCAAAAAAAAAAAAAAAAAAAATTTATAAGTTTTCCTGACTATAAATAAAGAGAATTGAAAGAGTCAAGAAAAAGTTAAGGCAAATAAAAATTTTTTAGGCTGCTGAGTGTGATTTAATAGTTGCCATTTGGAGTTGTTAGTTTTCCTGATGAGCTCTTACAGCCGGTTTATGTTGTGTATAGGATCTTGCTATGTGGCTTGCTTGAAACCGGAGATCCTTCTTTCTCTGCTTGGAGTCCTGTAGACATATGCCGTTGTGAGGCAGGGTCTCGTGCAGTTCTGCTTGGCCTGGAACTCAATACGTAGAACAGTGCTGAAAGCAAGTGCCGCCATGCCTGGTCACAGGTGGTTTTTTTTCAAAGACACCCTTTTAGTTCGCTATTTCCGTTGCTCTCGTGGTTTGTTGGTCAATGGGAAAGTCCATGGATCCAAATGCTCTGTCTAGGATATTTTATAGTGATGAAGCAGACCCTTTTGTCTTTTGCTCTTTTGTAGCTATTTGTTTTTCTCAGACTGGACAAGCCTTTCTGGGCAACCGAAGGTCGAGAGAGCGTTCATGGATGGCAGCAATAGGAAAGACTTGGTAAAGACCAAGTTGGGGTGGCCTGCTGGGATCACTGTGGACATCGTGTCCAGGCGCGTTTACTGGGTGGACTCCCGATATGACTACATTGAAACTGTTACGTATAATGGAATCCAAAGGTAAGAAGTGTGGGACTTTTGTTGTTTGCTTTTTGGCTATAAACTTAGGGGGAAAGTGTATAAACATAAGAACTAGAATTGAGATGTCACCTTTTTCGGTTGACATGATTGCTTGATTGACATGTGTGTTAATAATTGTCTAAAGTGACTTTTCTTGTGTTCTTTTAAAAAATGTATTTATTGGGGGCTGGAGAGATAGCCTAGCGGTTAAGAGCACCGACTGCTCTTGCAGAGGACCCGGGTTCGATCCCCAGCACCCACATGGCGGCTAAGAACCGTCTGTAACTCCAATTCCAGGAGAACTCCAGTTCCAGGGGAATCCGAGACCCTCTTCTGACCTCTGTGGCATTGCACGACACGGGTGCACAGACCTACATGCAGACACTACATTCATACACATACAAAAATAATAATAAATAAATAAATGTATAAAAAAGTCTTTAAAATGTATTTATTGTGTGCTTATGTGTGTAAAGCATGTCAAAGCATGTTTTCATTCATTCCTGAATCCCTTAAGCTTTACTTCCTCAGATAATTTTACCTTTACTTTAAAATTTTTCCTTCAATAAAAATATACTTTTAAAATTATTTACTTGTCATTATCCAGTGGAAATGAGTTGGGTTTTACTTTGATCTTCAAGCAGAAATTATTTGTTTCTTGTTCTATTTTAGGGAACTAGGGATTGAAGCCCAGGCTTCATGCCTGCTCTACCATTGAGTATACTCCAGCCTGGAGAAATCCTTTGTTTTTTTTTCTGGTTTTACATGGTATTATTTAAAGCTTTTAAAGAATATAATATTTTTAATCAAATATCTTAACATTATTGTGCCTTTTGGTGAATACCAGTTTCTATGTATGTATGTATGTATGTATCTATCTATCTATCTACCTACCTACCTACCTATCATCTATCTATCTATCATCTATTTATCTATCTCTCTATCTACCTAATCTGTCAATCCCTGCTGGCCTTGAACTCAGTATACAGCCAAGGATGACCTTGAGTTTCTGTCCTCCTGCCTCCAGAGTACTGGCTAATACTACACTTATTTATTATTACCTTTGATCCTTTTTTGTTGGTATTTTCTAAGATTGTGTGAGATAGTACTCATTTATGCATTCTTTGGTTTATTTTGAGATAGCGTCTTTCTATGTATCCCTGGCTGGCTTAGAACTGGCTAGGAAGAACAGGTTGACCTCCAACTCCAGGCCATCCTGCCTCTGTCCCCTAAGTGCTAGGACGGTAGATGTGTGCCACCACACCCAGACAAATTATTTTTTTTAAATTTTTTTTAAAATTTATTTATTTCTGTATGTGTATGAATGTACTGTCTGCATGCAGGTCTGTGCACCCGTGTCGTGCAATGTCGCGGAGGTCAGAAGAGGGTCTCGGATTCCCCTGGAACTGGAGTTCTCCTGGAATTGGAGTTACAGATGGTTCTTAGCCGCCATGTGGGTGCTGGGGATCGAACCCGGGTCTTCTGCAAGAGCGTCGGTGCTCTTAACCATTAGGCTGTCTCTCCAGCCCCCAGACAAATTATTTTTAAACCAAGAGTTACTTTTTGTGGTTATTACATAGACTAGCTAGCTAAGCTGAATTCTCCAATTCATTATATTTTATTGTTTTTCTGAAAAGGATATTCTAGCTTTGTTCTTTTTAATCTATGTTTTATAAGGATGCCATCACAATTTGTTGCTGGTTACTTATCTTTTTTGAACAGGCCCTGCATGGTTAAATGAAATTGGGTATTAATACTTTGACTAGTTGCCATACTGAGAACACAAATCAATGAAAAAGCATCAGTTGATCCAAAATCTTTTTTGAGGGCTGTTAATAAAAAGGTTTTTTTTGAGACAGGGTCTTTTCTGTAGCCCCAGCTTGCCTGGAACTCACTGTGTAGACTAGGCTAGCCTCAATCTCACAGAGATCCTTCTGCCTCTGGAGTGGTGGAACCAAAGGCATATGTAACCATGCCCAGGTAATTTTTTTTTTAATGTATATGAGTGTTTTACCTACATGTAAGTGCACCCATGTCATGTAATGCTTGCAGAGGCCAGAAGAGGGCATCAGATCTCCTGTGTGGGTTGTGGGACCTGAACCTGGATTCTTTGTAAGAGCATCCAGTGCTCTTAACCTCTGCCCCTCTCTCCAATTAATAAACATTCTTGAATATATTTTATTTATTATTTTTTAATTTTATTTATTTTTTATGTGTATGAGTGTACTGTGTGCATGTAGGTTTGTGCACCTGTGTCGTGCAATGCCACAGAGGTCAGAAGAGGGTGTTGAATCCCCTGGAACTGGAGTTAAAGATGGTTCTCAGCTGCCATGTGGGTGCTGGGGATCGAACCAGGGTCCTCTGCAAGAGCAGTCGGTGCTCCTAACTGCTAGGCCATCTGTCCAGCCCCTATTTATTATTTTTATTTTATGTGTATGACTATATTACCTGCATATATTTGAGTGCAACCATGTCTTGCAGTGCCCACAGAGGTCAGATGAGGGTGTCAATTCCCCTGTAACTGGAGTTGCAGATGATTGTTAGCTGCTATGTGGGTGCTCAGACTCAACCCGGGGTCCTCCGCTAGAGCAGCCAGTGCTCTTAACTGCGGAACCATCTCTCCAGCCTCATACAGATATTATAATACAGATTTTAAGTATGAAGTTTAAGAGAAAGAGAGGTGCTCAGAAAGAAAGACCCATCAGTCAGGTAGGATGGCTGAGAAGGTACAAACACTTACTGGACAAGCCTAACTGTCTGAGTTTGATCCCTGGAGCCCATGGAGAAGGCTGTGGCATGTGGTTGTTTACACTCATATACACACTTCACACACAGACATAGGTACAGAAATAATAAACAAACAACGAATCAGGACACCCAGAGCTTGACTGTAGGCTTCTCAAAGAGCCTCTGATAAATCTTTTCATTCTTTATTATTATTATTATTATTATTATTATTTGTATTTGTATTTTTGAGACAGGGTCTCCTTTTAGTCCTAGCTGGCCTGGAGCTGGCTATGTAGACCAGGCTGCCCTTGAACTCACAGAGATCCTCCTGCCTCTACCTCCCTGGTGCTGAGATTAAAGACATGCACCACCATGCCCGGCTAATTAATATTTTTAGTTGGTATACAAAGTAACACATGGTGACATTTTCATGTATATGTGGTCAGGTTGTATTCTTTTCCACCATCTCTAATGTTCTTCCCTATCTCCTGATAAATCTTATGAAAACAAGGAAAATCTGGAAATGGGGTTATGTGCTGGTAGTCTTAGCTCCCAGGCGGCAGAGCTGGGAGGATGATGAGTTCAAGCCCAGCCTGAGCTGTATGGTGAGATGGTTTCAAACTAGAAACAACAACAAAAAGGCAATCGAGAAGGGACTAATTTCGGCATTGTCTTTCATCATTGTACTTTACTGTTAATATCATATGTTAATGTTAAGGTAAACAGGAGAGATAAAATTCAGTGGACTTAAAACCAAGTAGTCCCCTGTGGAGAAACACTGAGAAATATTAAAGCTCTAGACTAGTCATGAAGGCAGTGCCTCGTGCTTTGCGAGTCAGGGACATTGAGAGTTCAGGAAATTGCCACCCGAGAAGGAAAACCATTGATTTTAGACAAGGTCATGCTGCGTGGTCCAGGCTGGCTTGGAACCTGGAATTCTCCTGCTTCCACCTCCTGAGTGGCAGGGCGACTGTGTCTGGTCCATAGCTCACCTTAATGTTGTAAGTCATCATTCAGCGTTCTGAACTGCATGCTAATTCACCATCTTAGATTTCATTTTCTCTTTCATGTTTCTCAGCTTTAGTATCTTTGTCTTTTTTAGAGCCCTATTATACTGATTAATTTTCAAAGGTAACATTTTTTCTTCAGGTCTTTTGTACTTTGTGGAAAAGAAAGTGAGAATTTTCTCTTGAGAATCACCTTCTACCTCACTTCACTCCTGGGTCTAACTAAACCATTGTCATCAGGTCATAGCAGGCACAGATGAATTAGTCCCTTTACTTATCACCTTCTGTTTTGTTTTCTTCCTATTTAAGCAGTTCTGGGCAATGAGCTTTTGCTAGAGGTTGGACCTACTGATAGCTTCACTAAGCAGATATATAAGAATGATAGCACTGGGTGTTTAGAAGGCTTTCACTTCTCCTTTCCATGGTTTTGCCTCTAGATGCTGAAGAATGGTCCATGTGCAATGGGAATGACAGTTTGGGTACCTGCCACTAGAGTTCGAGCCTTTACCATATTAATCCATTCGTTGAACTTATCATTCATTCATTCATTCATTCATTCATTCATTCATTCATTCATTTGTCTTTTTGAGACTGGCTCTCCCTTTAGCCCCAGGTAGCCTGGAACCACATTGTAGACTAGGGTGGCTTTGAACTCATAGAGATCCACCTGCCTCTGCCTCCTGAGTGCCAGGATTAAACACGTGTGCCACCATGCCTGGCTCATCCATGGAATTTGAAATACTATCTCACATCTTAGCCTTTTATATGTGAGGCAATAGTAAAAGATTAAAGGGCAAGAGGAGAAACAGTAATTTCTCCCCTAAACCTAGAACAGCTGGCCCACCCGCCTGCCCGCCCTTCTCTTTCTTTCCTTTCTTTCTTTCTTTCTTTCTTTCTTTCTTTCTTTCTTTCTTTCTTTCTTTCTTTCTTTCTTTCTTTCTTTCTTTCTTTCTTTAGTAATAAAATTTAAAAGTAAAAAAGGAACAATGCTCTCTCTCTAAAGAGAAACTATGGCCGTTGAAATTCCTTATTTCCAAAGCTTGTTTTTTTTTTGTTGTTTTGCCCACCCCGTTTTTTTCCGTAGAATCTCCTTTACCGTTTGGTTAATCCTTTAAACAATCCAATAACCGCAAGGCATGCTGCTGGTGGCTCATGGATGTGTATCCCAGCAAAATGGCGAAGCTGGAGCTTTGCAAGGAGCAGCTCAAGATATTACTGTGATTTTGAGCCCAGAATGGTACATACAGACCACCCCAAATTCACACACACTCCGGAAAAAAAGCAAAACATAAAATTGTAATTACCAGCACAGTTGGACGGCGGCCCAGCAAGCCCAGGAAGGCATAAGGAGTTCAAGGCCAGCCTTCACAACACAGTGAGTGAGTTGGAAACCAATTGGGGATACATGACATTGTCTCTAAAGGCAATTCAAAACACTATGGGGGCTGGTGAAATGGCTTACCTTCTTAGCAAGCCGGGGGACCTAACGTTTTTGTACAGGGAGGAGAATAACTGATCCATCCAGCAGCTGTCCTCTGAATCTCCACACATTTATTAAAAGAGACACACCAAAATAATAAGTGTAAATAAATAAAAGTCCTCAACCACAGTCTAGTTCTGCAATAGAGTGCTTTCGAGGAACGCATAAGGAAGAAAGGAAAGGGGCTTTAAGCAAGAAAGGAAAAAGCTCGCCTAGGCAGACGGGAGAGAGGGAGGAGTGACTCCAATGTGAGACAAGTTCCCTGGGCTTTGATATTTAGTGTGTCCCAAAACGTGCTCATAAGGTTATACATAAATGTAGTGGGGTTTGCGGTTTTTTTTGTGTTGTTTTGTTTTGCGGGGGTGGTCATCAGCGGATACAACTTTAATCCAGGCATTCTCGGAGGAGGCAAGGGCAAGTGAAATCTCTCTGTGAATTTGAGGCCCGCCTGGTCTTCTACCTATAAGTTTCAGATTAGCCAGGGCTACATAGTGAGGACCCCATTCAAAAATATATTCTCAGCTGGGGGTGGTTGCTACACATGCCTTTAATCCCAGCCATCTGGAGGCAAACCAGCCTGACCTCTGTGAGAGTTCCAGGCCAGCCTGATCTTTCTACATAGTGAGTTTCCAGGACATCTGGGGCGGCCTGGGGGCTTGCAAAATCCTCTCCTCTCTCTCTCTATCTCTCTCTCTCTCTCTCTCTTCTCTCTCTCTCCACACACAAACAGCGGCTCAACCACACAGAAAAATAACTTGGTAGAGTGATCATCACATTGGGCTCAAGCCCAGGCCTCAGGAAGGCTACTCAAGCCTCCTACCAAGGAGCTACATTCCCCAGCCTAATGGATGCTGTGGATTTTTTTCTAATTTTGCTCAATTCTACTTATTCAATTCAATTATTTGTATTTTTAATGCTAAGCAATTATTCTTTCTTTAATTTAAAAATAAAACAAAAAAAAAAAAAAAGTATTTGCTATATCTGTGTTTTATTTTTCTTTCTTAACTTTTCTTTTTTCTTTAATTGTTCCCTTTCCCTTGCAAAGGCTATGCTAGCCTTCGACCAATTTTCTCAGTTTCTTCTACTTGAGTCCAGTTCTCACGATTACCAGGAAACTCTTCTATATACATTATAAAAATTCTAATTTTTCACTTGTATTTCTTGGTTTTCTTGAATCATTTTTTTCTTTCCTTTCATTATGGTAATTTTTTGCAAAGTTTCATAAGGTTTAACGTAATCTTTATAGCACTTCCTCAATCTTTTATTTCTCCTCATCCACCTTTAAAATTTTGCAAATATTCCAAAAAGTATCTTTCTATTGTACAAACACTTTTAAAAAAACTATTGTTTATGTGTTGTAGTATGTATCTTATGGTATGTGTGTGGGGCTGGATCACCACGTGTGAAAGGTACATGCGGCCTACGCGCCATGTAATGGAGATCAGAGGACAGCTTTCTTTGGGAGCCCATTCTCTCCTTCCACTGTGGGTTCTGGATTCCTGGAATTGAACTCAGACCATCAATTGACTTCTGTAAACATTTTACCTGCCAAGCCATCTCAACAACCCTGTAACACATTTAGATTAAGTATAAAATATTTAATAAGTATTATAATTACTCCTTGAAGTATTTTATACTTAAATTTTCATCTTTAATCTATCTGGAATTCACTATATTTGGTATAAGCCACAAATCTATCATTTCCTTTTCATACATTTGTATATACCTACAAAATGTAGTTTTCATCATTTTCATGTTGTTGCTCCACACAATGGATACAATGAGCCAGGAGTTATTTCTCATCTTAGCCAATTCTACCTCATAGTCTAGACAGCTACCAGCTACCAACACACATCCACACTCTTTCTCAGTGTTTGGGAGAGAGTTGTTTCCCAGGGAACAGCAGGAGCAGCATAGCTGGAACAGAGGCTCTTAGGTACACAAGTATACCCACAGGTGCGAGGGGAAACCCAGACACCCCCCCCCCGCCCCGGCCAGGCCACTCTCAGGTGAGAAAGGCAGGCCAGACCAGAGGCCAATACCCTTTTTATCCAGCTCTGCCTCTCCCAGGACCTGAGTGTTTGCGGCTGCACATGCCCAGCACTAGGTGTTTGTGGGCACCTGGTCAGTGTGAGTGAAGGGCTGGAGAAGATCAGGCCAAGTCTCCTATAGGGAGTAGACTCTAGAGCCATTTGGAGGCAGGATGGAAGTCCTACCTATGCTTAGCTTCTTTCACAGGACAGACAGACAAGCAGACGGGTCAGATGGACGCGCCGCCCGCGCACCACCCACCACGCACACACCCACACACTCACAGTCACACTCATCCTTCACTGGGTGGTCTGCTGTTCCTTTGTGTGCCTCTAGGTCCTTTCTCTAACTAAACAACTTTGCACTGCCCAGGCTTAAAGCAGCACAGAGGGTGGCTCCCTGCCTGACTCAGATGACCCACAGGGTTGTATCTTGGGGCGGGCAATGGAAAGCCAAAAGCAAAGGTAAATAGGGGCTGGGGCTTTGGACCTTTGGATACACAGACTTGTATTATTTCCGGGCTCTACCTGGACTACAGAAAGCCAAAAACACTGATTACATCAATGTGGGCTTAGTTCCCAACTGATGAAAAAATTGGAACCTCTAGTTTAAAAAATAATAAAAAATACCAGTGCAGTGCTGCCAGAATGAACCGAACACTGAAGGGAGGAAAAATTTGTTTTGTGTGACCTGCACAGGTGCTTGCCCATGAAGCAACCCCAGCCTTGATGGGAAAAAGACCTTATTTGGGTTAAATCTACCAGGCAAAGCGAGAAACAGCAAAGTTTTCTCCAGCAGCCTTTGAACGGGGCCAGAATAAATACTCATAATAGCCAAAAGGGTGGAAACAACCTGCTCTTATCCACTACTGATGAACAGGTAAGCAAAAGGTGCTCCATGCATACAACTGAACACCATTTAGCTAAGCGAAAGAACTGAAAGATGAACCAAGAACTGAAAGATGATTGAACCTTCACAAAACTATGTCAGGGAATAATGATCCAGACTAAAAGGCACCTTATATATGATTTTTTTGTTCTTTTTTTTTCTTTTTTNTTTTTTTGGTCTTTTCGAGACAGGGTCTCCCTGTAGACCCAGCTGACCTGGAACTCACTCTGTAGACCAGGCTGGCCTTGAACTCACAAAGATCAGCCTGCCTCTGCCTCCCGAGTGCTAGGATTAAAGGCACGCGCAGCATGATTTTGTTCTTTTTAAAAAAAAATTTTTTTTCCGTACGTGTATGAATGTATTGTGTGCATGCAAGTCTGTGCACCCGTGACGTGCAATGCCGCGGAGGTCAGAAGAGGGCGTCGGACTCCCCAGGAACTGGAGTTCTCCTGGAATTGGAGTTTCAGACAGCTCTCGGCCGCCATGTGGGTGCTGGGGATCAAACCCGGGTCCTCTGCAAGAGCGGTCGGCGCTCTTAACCGCTAGGCCATCGCTCCAGCCCCACTTTCTTACTTTCTTACTTTCTTTCTTCTTTTGTACTGGCACTTTAGTATGGTAGGAAGCACTCAACCACAACACACAACCCCAGCTTGATATTTAAGTCCCAATGGTCTTTTCCAAGAAACAACATAAAATTTTACCAAGTGAGGAGGAATTTCATTTGCATCTTAAATGTACCATTTTGATATATTCTATATTATAACAAGAAATGATTTAGCTTTTTAGGCATTCAACTGAACAAATTATACCTTCAGCAAAAATAAAGCAGAGTAAGCAACAATGGCGTGATGCATGCGTGTCACTTTCATAACAGGAAGACAGTTGCTCATGGCGGCTCCCTCGTTCCTCATCCCTTTGGAATAAGCTTGTTTGAGGAACATGTGTTCTTCACTGATTGGACAAAGATGGCTGTGATGAGGGCAAACAAGTTCACAGAGACCAACCCCCAAGTGTACCACCAGTCTTCTCTGAGGCCCTATGGAGTGACTGTTTACCATGCTCTCCGGCAGCCCAATGGTAAGCCCCCCAACAATGATCACCCTACTTGGCACTCTAAAGATTTTCTTATAGCATGCTGGGCACAGTGGCATATACCTTTAATCCCAGCAGAGGCAGGCAGATCTCTGTGAGATGGAGGCCAGCCTGGTCTATGTGGCAAGTTCCAGAGCAGCTGGAACTTACAGGGAGACCCTGTCTCAACAAAAGACAAAAAAATAAGGGTTTCTCATAGCTATGGATATTCATGCTGAGAGAACTCAAGAAATTTGAGTGCCATTCTTAAATAGATGAAGGGTTCCCAAACCCTCAGAAATTGGTTCTAAAAGTCACGAACATTTGAAGAGATTGATGTAGATTATTTTAAAGCTAAAATCACAAATCTAGGAGAAACAAAGTTTCATGAAATAAAAGTTTATGGCTCCTATAGTGTATTCAACATACTGGGAACGGCAGCAAACAAGCTATTCTGTCTCTTTTCTACTGGGAGAAATCTCCCGCTTGCAAACCTGCTATTATATTTGATGACACTGAGACCTAACAGAGGGAAATTACATATGCTTATTTTAGTTAGCATCAGTTCATTTTCTTCTTTATTTTTTAATTTATTTTTCTCTGTGTGAGTGTTTTGTGTGCATGTATGTTAGCCTACCCATGTACAATGCCCACAAATCCAGAAGAGGACATCAGATCTCCTGGAACTGGAATTAAGGACCGTTAGCCACCATTTGGGTGCTGGAAGCCAAACCTGGGTTCTCTGCAAGAGTAGACAGTGTTCTTAACCACTGAGCCATCTCTCCAGCCCCTTATTTTCTTCTCTGATATATATGTCTAGCATCTTTCTTTGTTTGTATTATTTTTATCATGGGCCAAATGTGTTTGGTGTCTTTGGTTATTTATTTAAAAAATATTGTTTGTGGGCTGGAGAGATAGCCTAGCAGTTAAGAGCACCGACTGCTCTTGCAGAGGACCTGGGTTCAATCCACAGCACCCACATGGCAGCTAAGAACCGTCTGTAACTCCAATTCCAGGAAAACTCCAGTTCCAGGGGAATCCGAGACCCTCTTCTGACGTCCGAGGCATTGCATGACACGGTACACAGACCTACGTGCAGACAGTACACTCATACACATACAAAAATAAATAAAATTAAAAAAAATTAATAAAAAATTGTTTGTATTTTTTTGGTCTTTTTGAGACAGGTTGTCCCTTTTAGTCCCAGCTGGCTTGGAGCTCACTCTGTAGACCAGTCTGGCCTTGAACTCACAGAGATCCACCTGTCTCTGCCTCCCAAGCACTGGGATTAAAGGCTTGTGCCACCAAGCCCAGCTACGAGCTTTGACATGTCTATCTGAACTGTCTTGGCACTTTTCTATATTTGCTTATGGACCAAAGAAGAGAAATACAATAACCAAGGTGATATTAGTAGAAAGATTTGGTGAATCACAATTTAGAGAAAGACATTTATTTTCAGACCTTTCTTGTGGATCTGTTTAGGATGGAGAAAGTCTATAAAGTAATTAGACTGTTTTTTTTTTAAAAAGGACACAAAACTACACACACTAGAAATGATATACTCAGATGGATAACACTTAACATAACTAATCTGGGAAAATATATACTCACCTGAAAACATTCTGGAAATCTCTGAAATAGGTTTTAGACTCCACTCCTGAGGTCATAACTGCCCTTACTCTTGTCAGTCATCAAGATTATTTCTTTTTAGCCCAGAATGATATCTGTCTGTTGTTTCCCAGATCAACTCACCTGAGAGAGGAAAGAGTTTTGCAAGAATAAGTCAAAGGCTCAGAAGACAATTTAGAAAGCAGATGAAGAGATTTTAGTGTTTGGGGCCTTGGGTGCAGAGCACAGGGACCTTCCCCAGGTCTCTTGTTTGAGTATATTATTGGAGGGTTTTGGAATCAGAGCTGGACTTCAGCCAAACACTGAGTAATCTTGGACAATTTGTCTAACCTTTTGGAGCCTGCTGGGATAACAATATTTATGTCTTAGAGTTATTGGTGGTATATTTGCTTACCTACAAAATAAGCACCCAGTGGGCAATAGTTATTTGGATAGCTTCTAAATAATGAAAATAGCAGTAACAGCTTTAAAAGTAATTGGGAGCAGTCGTTCCTAACCATGGAATTATTATGGAAAAAGAATTCTGTAGCTTATCTATTGCTGGAGTACTGATTTACTACAACCAGTGTGAGAGTGGAGGGTTAGCAGCAGAGAACTGGAGGGTTAGGGCGGCCAGACCTGAGTGCACAGCGGTAACTAGGAGAGATGGCTTCGGAGCTGTGACCCTGCAGGTGGTCTTGTGTGTTTCTTTTCTTTTTTTTCCCATTGCGTTTTAATCCTTTGTCAACCCC